>CAUYLG010020783.1:0-71144 GCA_963573385.1 Cacajao melanocephalus
TGGGCAGTAGAACAAGAATCCTGTTCTCTCTCCCTCTTTTCCTTCCTCTTTCTTTCTCTCGTACAGTTTTTTTTTTCTTTCTTTCACTCTCACTTTCTTTCCTCTCTTTTTCTTTCTTTCAAAAAATAAAAAAAAAAAAAAAAAAAGAATAAATTCAGAATTCTCAGTGGGACCAAGTTGGGTTGGCCATTTCCTGTCCTGTAGCTAAGACCAGGGGTCCTGTAGTTTGCCACTGTAATGACAGCCTACCTTCTGAAAAGAACACTCCTCAGTATTTGGCTTTATTGGAATTTCACTTCATCCTTGGATCAAAGATCTCTTAAAGTCACTTCTTTTTGAGGTTGGGCCTTGCTACACAACCCAGGCTGGTCTTGAAATCCTGGCCTGAAGCAATTCTCCAACGTTAAGGTACAATATAGCTGTCATTACAGATTCAAGCCATGAGGCCTGGTCCTCTCATCAAGGTGTTTTTGTCAGAGATGGCAGATTCTCTCGCTATGGGGGAGTGGGCAAATAGGGCACCTTTTATTTCTCCATCTTACTGATGTCACCCTTTCTTTAAGTTTTTAATTTCTGTTTTCTATTTCAAATTTGCCTTTAATTTTAGATTCAGGCATTTAGGAACAATAAGCTAGAATTTACATGTTATGTTTGAAGTAAATTAGATAATTAGTAGGCACTCCATATTTACTAATATAGTTACTTATAAATTTAACTTTGCTGCAGGCAAAAAGGAATTATAAACTTTTACCCACTTTCTCTAGCCTATATCTAAATAATAACATAATTTATTTCCAAATATTTGTTTTATATAACAGAGACTCTACCCATATTCTGTTATATATATTAAATTACATACATATAAAATTTAGCAAAGTAAGGATATTCCTTGCTTCTAAAGTTGGATTACAGCAGTTTCATTTTGTGAAAGAATAGCATATGGTTTATTAAATGTTTCTCATTCGAATCTTCTATTTATGATTATACTGCATTTTTCTCTAAAATTTTACTGCCACACAGTGCCTGTCAGTGATTCAAAATACCTGTTTTCCATGAGTACACAGTTACAGTCAAATATTGTAGTTATGTAGACAATTCTTTTAATGGTACATCAGTGTTACATACCAGATTATTTGAGTAAACATTTTACTTACTATTGTTTTGCAGTTTGTTAGTGTGTTTTTTCAGTGTAAGTTTCTTAACATCAATTCATTGTGATTTTTTTTGGTTTTACTTACATACTATAATTTTAGACAATTTGCATTTTTGTTTGTACACTTTAACAATATGGGCTTTAATTAAGAGAGAAACCATCCAGGCCAGGTGTGGTGGCTCACGCTTGTAATCCCAACACTTTGGGAGGCTGAGGCAGGTGGATCACCTGAGGTCAGGAGTTAAAGACCAACCTGGCCAACATGGTAAAACCCCATCTCTACTAAAAATACAAAAAATTAGCCAGGCGTGGTTGCATGCACCTGTAATCCCAGCTACTCGGGAGGCTGAGACAGGAGAATCAACTTGAACCAAGGTGGCAGACATTGCAGTGAGCTGAGATCACATCATTGCACTCCAGCTTGGGCGACAGAGCAAGACTCTGCCTCGAGGAAAAAAAAGAGAGATAAACTATCCATATGTCTATCACGATCAGATTATATATGTGTGTGTTTTCATCTGCAAATATGATCCCAATTTTGGTTGTCACTTATCATGTATATATATTTTTAGATGGTTTTTTTAATGGTTGTTTTATCTAAGTGAGTAGTCATGGAAATAGTCTTATTTTCACCATATGTTTAATGATGAATGTATATTTTGTGTGTGTGAGAGAAACAATTTTGTGATTTGAAGGTAACTTTTGAAAGGATTTGTAATTCTGTATTTTTTTCAGTTTTTCTTTTAAAAAATGTATTGTTGTAAAAACACACAACGTAAAATTTACCATCTTTTTTTGAGATAGAATCTTGCTCTGTTGCCCATGCTGGAGTGCAGAGGCATAATCTCAGCTCACTGCAACCTCCTGCTTCAGCCTCCCGAGTAGCTGGGATTACAGACTTGCACAACCATGCCCAGCTAATTTTTTTATTTTTAGTAGAGACGGGGTTTCACCATGTTGGCCAGGCTGGTCTCGAACTTGAGACCAGCCTGGGCAACATATAAAGACCCCCTCTCTACAAAAAAAAAAAAATTTTAATAGCCAGCCATGATGGTGTGCACCTGTGGTCCTAGCTATTTGGGAGATTGATAGGGGAGGATTACTTGAGCCTGGGAGTTTGAGGCTGCAGTAAACCATAGTTGTACCCGTACACTGCAACCCAAATTGGGTGACAGAGTAAGACCCTGTTTCAAAAAAATGGTATACATTTCAGGCATGTTAAGTACATTCACATTGTTATACAAGAGACTTCTAGAAATTTTCCATCTTGTAAAACTAAAACTCAATACCCATTAAATAACAACAACCCAATTTACCCTCTCTCCAGCCCTTGACAAACACCATTTTACTTTCTGTTTTTATGAGTGTGACTACTTGAAATATCTCATATTAGTGGAATTATATAGTATTCATTATTTTGTTATTGGCTTATTTCAGGTGACATAATATTCTCAAACTTTATCTTCAAATGTGACAAGATTTTAGAAGGCTGAATAATATTTCATTGTATTTATGTATTATGTTTTTCAATGTATTTCCAAATTAAAAGACATCTGGGTTGCTTCAGCCTTCTGACTTTTGTGAATACTAATACAATAAACGTGATTGTTCAAATGTGTCTTCCAGGTCCTGTGTTGCATATTGTAGATATAGATTCATAAATGAGATTGCTGCATTTTATGATAATTTAATTTTTAATTATTTGAGGTACATTTATAACTTTTTTTTTTTAAAGACGGGGTTTCACCATGTTGCTCAGGCTGGTCTTGAACTCTCGACCTCAGGTGATCCGCCCACCTTGGCCTCCAAAGTGCTTGGATTACAGGTGTGAGCCACCGTGCCCGGCCCTATTGTTTAGTTTTAAGGCCTGTTTATAGGCCAGGCACAGGGGCTCACACCTGTAATCCCAGGAGTTTGAGACCAGCCTGACCAACATGGGGAAACCCCGTGTCTACTAAAAATACAAAAATTAGCTGGACCTGATGGCGCATGCCTGTAATCCCAGCTACTCAGGAAGCTGAGGCATGAGAATCACTTGAACCTGGGAGGCGGAAGTTGCAGTGAGCCGAGATCTTGGCACTGCACTCCAGCCTGGGTGATAGAGTGAAACTGTCTCAAAAAAAAAAAAAAAAAAAAAGACTTGTTTATATATTCTGAATATTAACTCCTATCATGTGATTTGCAAATATTTGCACACATTTTCTATGAGGCATTGTCACTCTATTGAATATTTTACTTGGGTGCAAAATTTCTGAAGTATTTTCTGTTATTTTCTTTGTTGCTGATGCATTTAATGTTGTATCTAAGAAAATGTTGCCAAAACCAATGTCATGTTTTTCTTCTATATTTATTTCTAAAAAATTGGTTAGTTATTATTTATGTTTAAGTGTATTACTTAAAATATTTTTCATATATGGTTCAAGGAAATAATCCAGCTTTATTTTATCACTGTTGATACCCAGTTTTGAACATTATTTTTTGAAGAGATTATTTTTTCTCTGTTGTGTGCTCATGGCAACTTTGTGGAAGATCATTTAATCTTATAAAGGACAGTTCATTTCTTCATTCTCTATTCTGTTCTTTTATCTGCTTATCTGTCTTTGTTTCAGATAAATAAAATTAAAACATTATTTTTATTTTAGCTTTTAGTATGTTTTGAAATCAGAAAGTATAATGCCTCTTTGTTCTTTTTCATGGGTTTCTGGCTATAGTTCATAATCAAGGATTAAACTTTTAAACAATATTTCTTTTATTGGTCTGTTCTCATGCTACTAATAAGAACATACCCAAAACTGGTTAATTTATGAAGAAAAGAGGTTTAATTGGCACACACTTCCACATGACTGGGGAGGCTTCACAATTATGGCACAAGGCAAAGGACGAGCAAGTCATGTCTTACGTGGTGGAAGGCAAGAGGGTGTTTGCAGAGGAACTCCCCTCTATAAACCCGTCAGCTCTCCTGGAACTTATTCACTATCACAAGAACAGCATGGGAAAGACCACTTTCATGATTTGATTACCTCTCACCAGGTCTCTCTCATGACATATGGAAATTATGGAAGCTACAATTCAAGATGAGATTTGGGTGGGGACACAGCCAAACCATATTATTTCTGTTAAAAACTGCTATTGGGATTGTTACAAAGATTATATTAAATTATTGACACCTTTGAAAAATTGGTTAGTTATTGTTGAAGAATAGAATATGCTGAATATGTTGAAGAGTTTTATTCAACATATTCAACATATTCAGCATAAACTTTTGGATTTGCCAGTTTTACTTTTGCTATTATTAATTCCTAGTTTATTAAGTTTTTGTCAGAAAACACAGTGTATAATTTTGGTATACTTAAATTTATTTGTTGTTGTTTTTAGACAGCATCTTACTCTGTCACCCAGGCTGGAGTGCAGTAGCATGACTTTGTCTCACTGTAGCCTCAACCTCCTGGGCTCAAGTGATCCTTTTAGCTCAGCATCCCTAGTAGCAGGGACTAGAGATATGCACTACCATGTCTGGCTAATTTTTTGATTATTTGTAGGAACAGGGTCTCACTATATTGCCCAGCTTGGGCTCAAACTTCTGGACCCAAGAGATTCTCTCATTTTGGTCTTCCAAAGTGCTGGGATTATAGGCATGAGGACTTCATGGTTTTTTAAATTTTGTTTGTGTTTTTAAAGAGACGGGGTTTCACCATGTTGGCCAGGATGGTCTCGATCTCCTGACCTCATGATCCTCCCGCCTCGGCCTCCCAAAGTGCTGGGATTACAGGTGTGAGCCACCATGCCCGGGAGGACTTCATGTTGCCATGTAATTCTCAATGTTGGATGTAAGACTGGTGGGAGGTGTTTGGTTTGTGGGGAAAAATTTCTTAAGCATGAGTTGGCACTATCCTCTTTATAATCAAAATTTTACACTCTTAGTTCAAAAGAGAGCTGATTCATTAAAAGAACCTGGCTCCTTCACCTCACACTTGCTGTCTCTTACCATGTGATATGCCCAGTTACTCTTTGCCTTTCACTATGATTGTAAGCTTCTTGAAACCCTCACCAGAAGCAGATGTCAGCACACACTTGTACAGTCTGTTGAACTGTGAGTCAAATATATCTTTTTTTCTTTATAAATTATCTACTCTCAGGCTTCCTGTATATACAAAGTAATTAATACAGTCGATAATGTTTTCTAAGTTCTCTGTTTTCTTATTGCTATTTTATCTGAATTTTCTATTTATTATTGAAAATGGGGTCTTGATGTCCACAATTATATTGCTGTGTATTTCCTGCTTCGATGTGTTGATATTTTCTTTATATATTTTGGAGCCCTGGTGTTATATATACATATAGATAGATAAATATTATATTAATTATATATCTATAGATTTTTTTTTTTTGAGATGGAGTCTTGCTTTGTTGCCCAGGCTGGAGTGCAGTGGCACAATCTCGGCTCACTGCAGCCTTCATCTCCCAGGTTCAAATGATTCTTCCACCTCAGCCTCCAGAGTAGCTGGGACTACAGGCACACACCACCATGCCCAGCTAATTTTTATATTTTTAGTAGAGACGGGGTTTCATCGTGTTAGCCAGGATGGTCTTGACCTCTTGACCTCAAGATCTGCCCACCTCAGCCTCCCAAAGTTCTGGGATTAAAGGCATGAACCATCATGCCCAGCCCTTATGTATATGTGTTATATATACACGTATCTATCTATATGTATACATATATATACACATATACATATGGATAGATAACAATTATAGATCTATAGTAAATTGATTCATTTTACTATTGTCTTTGTCTCATGCTAGTACTTGACTTAAGACGTATTATGTCTACTCTAATTATGACTACCTCACCCAATTGCAATTACTATTTGCATGGAATATAGATTTTTTTTTTCTGTTACTTTTAGCCTATTTGACTAAATGCAAAAATGAGTCTCTTGTAGGCAGCATATTGTATGCTGTTTTTCTTAAGCCAATTAGGCATTTAATTTTTAAAATCTATCTATCTATCTATCTATCTATCTATATATATATATTTTTTTTTAGATAGGTTTTCACTCTGTCAACCAGGCTGATGTGCAGTGGTTTGATCATGACTCACTGCAGCCTCAACCTCCCAAACTCAGATGATACTCTCAGCCTCTCAAGTGACTGAGTTACAAGTATGCGCCATCACACCCAGCTAGAGTTTTTTGTGCTTTTTGTAGAGACACAGTTTTGCCATGTTGCCCACTCAGGTCTTGACTTTCTGAGATCAAGTGATCAGCCCACCTTAGCCTCCCAAAGTCCTAGGGATGACATTTTTAAAAATTAATTAGTTTAATTTGTTTTTAAAATAATTGCTTAAAGAAATGTTTCTATTACCAGTTTATTATTATTGTTTTATGTGCTTCTTATAGATGTGGTTTTTGTCATTTCCTGTTTAACTGCCTTAAATTTTGTTTAATTTTGTAGTGACATGCTTTGATTATTTTTTTTGTTCAGTATACTTTCTATAAATATTATCTTCATAATCTTGAAAAATGAAGATTACATAAAACATCTTAAAGTTAAAACAATATATTTTAATCTTATAACAGCTTCAATTGAATACAATACTATACCTCTATATTTTTGTTATTAATATTGCAAATTATTTTATATTTTATATCTAATAACAGATTTTTTTTTTATATCTTATAAAAGAAATTTAGAGATTTTAGGCACCATCATTATTATAGTAAAGAATTCTATGTGTGTCTGTTTATTTACATTTAATAGAGAGCTTTATACTTATAGTCATATGATGCTGTGCAGAATTTTATTTTTCAACATAATGGACTCATTTTAGCATTCCTTTGTTTTTGTATGCAAAGTCTCACTATGTTCCTCGGGATGTTCTTGAACTCATGGTCTCAAGTGATTTAACTACCTGAGCCTCCTAAAACCGCAGGATTACAGGCATGAGCCACTGTGCCTGATCACCATGTAGCATTTTTTGTAGAACAGTGCTAATCATGATGAGCACCCTCACCTTTTATTTTGGAAAATCTTTATTTATTTATTTATTTTTTTTGAAGTAAAATAATTTCAAATCAAGTAGTATTGGTCAGGTTTTTTTAATTACCTCAAAGTTTGGGAAGTACTTAGTCTTTTTTATCTTCAAGTAAACTTCAAGTAAACTCTGTATTACTTTTCCCTATATTTGTGAATCTATGTTATATTTGGGTGAAATAAATACTTTTGGATTTGAAGATAATTTTAAAACAATCAGCCAGGCGCAGGCTGAGGCAGGTAGATCACCTGATGTCATCAGTTTGAGATCAGACTGGCCAAGATGGTGAAACTCCGTCTCTACAACTAATACAAAAAAAATTAGCTGTGTGTGGTGGTGAGCACCCATAATCCCAGCTACTCTGGAGGCTGAGGAAGGAGAATTGCTTGAACCCGGGAGGCAAAGGTTGCAGTGAGCCGAGATCACACTATTGCACTCCAGCTAGACGACAAGAGTAAAACTGTCTCGAAAAAAAAAAAGCAAAAAAAAAGCTATCATAACTAAGTTTCTCTTCTAGATGTTATTGTTCATTTTTACTTGTCAAAAACACATAACAATTTATAATAAAATGTTTTCAAATATTCAGTTTAGTTATACTGACATTGTTATGCAACACATTGCTGAAGCATTTTTAACTTGCAAAGCTAAATCTCAATACGCATTATACAACTACCAATTTTCCCTGTATTGTGGCACTTTTCAAACACCATTCTGTTTTCTGTTCCTAATGGTGTAACTTCTTCATGTGTTGCATATACTCTCCGTATGTATGTGTTGCGTTCTATTTGATTTGTCTACTTTTCATCTTGATACTCATACCAAATTGTTTAAATTCTGTAGCTTTGTAATGTGTTTTGAAATAAGGAATTATAATGCCTCTAACATTGTTTCTTTTTTTTTTTTGAAGATTGTTGGATACCTTGTTATCTCTTGCAATAGCACTCCTAGGTTTGCTATTGCTATTTTTTCAAAAATGCAATGAGAAATTTGAAAAACAATGCATTAAATCTGTAGATTACATTAAACGATATGAACATCTTTATAATATTTTTTATTTTATTTTATTTTATTTATTTATTTATTGAGAGGGAGTCTTGCTGTCTCACCAGGCTGGAGTTCTGTGGCACAATCTTGGCTCAGTGCAACGTCCGCCTCCTGGGTTCAAGCGCTTCTTCCTCCTCAGCCTCCCAAGTAGCTAGGACCACAGGTGCATGCCACCATGCCTGGCTAATTTTTTTTTTTTTTTTTTGTATTTTTAGTATAGACGGGGTTTCACCGTGTTGGCCAGGATGGTCTTGATCTCTTGACCTTGTGATCCACCCGCCTCCCAAAGTGCTAGGATTACAAGCGTGAGCCACCGCACCCAGCTGATATTAATTATTTTAACCTTTGGACAAGAGCATCCTTGAGTATATTGTTTAATTTCTTTTTTTTTTTTTTTCTTTTCTTTTTCTTTTTGAGACCGAGTCTCTCTCTGTCACCCAGGCTGGAGTGCAGTGGCGCTATCTCGGCTAACTGTAACCTCTGCCTCCTGGGTTGAAGTAATTCTCCTGCCTCAGCCTCCCAAGTAGCTGAGATTAGAGACACCCACCACCACACCCAGCTAATTTTTGTATTTTTCGTAGAGATGGGGTTTCACCAGGTTGGCCAGGCTGGTCTCAAACTCGTCACCTCAGGTGATCCACCTGCCTCAGCCTCCCAACATGCTGGGATTACAGGCAGGAGCCACCGCGCCTGGCCTGTATTGTTTAATTTCTATATATTTGTTTTTTTTTTATTTTTCCCATTATTGTTTTATAGTCTTATTTCATTTTGTTCATATAAAGTAATTCATACATTTTTACATTTTTTATACAAAATTAGCCAGGTGTGGTGGCACATGCCCGTAATCTCAGCTACTCAGGAGGCTGAGGCAGGAGAATCAATTGAACCCAGGAGGCAGAGGTTGTGGTGAGCTGAGATTGCACCACTGCACTCCAGCCTGGAAAACAAGAGAGAAACTCCATTTAAAAAAAAAATAGGTTTGAAACCTTAAAACAAAAATTAGGTTTTTTGTTGTTGTTGTTTTTGAGACACAGTCTCACTCTGTTGCCCAGGCTGTGGTGCAGTCGCATGATCTCAGCTCACTGCCACCTCTGCCTCCTGGGTTCAAGCGATTCTTGTGCTTTAGTCCGCCGAGTAGCTGGGATTATAGGCACATGCCACCAAGCCTGGCTAATTTTTGTATTTTTAGTAGAGACGGGGTTTCACCATGTTGGCCAGGCTGGTCTCAAACTCCCGACCTCAGGCGATCCACCTGCTTGGCATCCCAAACTGCTGGGATTACAGGCATGAGCCACCATGGCTGGCCAGAATTTTAGGTTGTTTGTTTTTTGAGATGGAGTCCTGTTCTGTCACCCAGGCTAGAGTACAGTGACGTGGTCTTGGATCACTGCAACCTCTTCCTCCCGGGTCAAAGTGATTCTCTTGCCTCAGCCTCCAGAGTAGCTGGGATTACAGACATATGCCACCACACCTAGCTAATTTTGTATTTTCAGTAGAGACGAGATTTCACTATGTTGGCCAGGATGGTCTTGAACTCCTGACCTCAGGTGATCTGCCTGTCTCAGCCTCCCAAAGTGCTAGGATTACAGGTGTGAGCCACCGCACATGGCTCAAAATTTTAGTTTAAAAACGTTTGTTTAGATTTGTTTTCCAGCCTAACAAGTGGTCTATCAAAAAGAATGTTGTATGAGCTATTGCAAAGGGTGTGTTTCCTGATGTTGTGAAGTGTTCTCTGTATCTCTGTTAGAAATACTTGTTTTACACTGCCTTCAAGTCCACTGTTTCCTTACTAATATTCTCTTGTTTTATTATCAAAGAAAGTGTGGTATCAAAATGTCCTACTATAATTATGTTGTTTTCTATTATGTGTTTCTTGAATTATGTCAATATTTACATATTTGGAAACCTAATGTGAGATACACACACATACAAATTTTTTATAGGTTTCCAGTGAATAAATCTATTATTGCTTAATGTACTTCTTTGTCTTTTCGGAGTTTTGACTTCATACGCATTTTATATAATATGAGGGTTTGACTTAAGATGTAGCTTGTGGCCAGGTGTGGTGGCTCACACCTGTAATCCCAACACTTTGGGAGGCCAAGGCAAGTGGATCACCTGAGGTCAGGAACTCGAGACCAACCTGGCCAACATAGCGAAACCCCATCTCTACTAAAAAATACAAAAATTAGATGGGTGTGGTTGCAGGCGCCTGTAATCCCAGCTACTTGGGAGGCTGAGGTAGAAGAATTGCTTGAACCCAGGAGGACGAGGTTGCAGTGAGCCGAGATTGGGCCATTGCACTCCAGCTTGGGAGACAGAATAAGACTCTGTTTCAAAAAAAAAAAAAAAATGTAGCTTGTGTAATACTATTTTGACTTTTCTGCTCTCATTTGGTTAATGTTTGGATAAAATGTCTACTTCAGTTTTGCCACTTTCAGGCTTTTTTTATTATTAGTTCTAAACTGACTCTTGTAGAAAGGCAAGTCAAGTCTTGAGTTTTTATTTTATTTTATTTTATTTATTTATTTATTGTGACAGAATTTTCCTCTTGTTGCCCAGGCTGGAGTGCAGTGGCGTGATCTCAGCTCACCACAACTTCCACTTCTTGGGTTCAAGCAATTCTCTTGCCTCAGCCTCCTGAGTAGCTGGGATTATAGTCATGTACCACCACCCCCAGCTAATTTTGTATTTTTAGTAGATATGGAGTTTCTCCATGTTGGTCAGGCTGGTCTCGAACGCCAGCCTCAGGTGATCCACCAGCCTCAGCCTCCCAAAGTACTGGGATTATAGGCATGAACCACCGAGCCCAGCTGAGTTTAATATTTTTTAATAAATCCCTTTGTTGAAAGTATGTGTCTTGATTAGAAAGTTAATTATATATTTAATTTTCTGAAAGACAAAGACTTCCTGTTATTTTTGTATTTTATTTAATTCTTGTATCTTTATCCCTCATTTTCTCTCTTTCTGTTTGGTTTCTGTTTCATTTTAGTATTGATATGCTTTTACTTCTTTCTTATTTTATTTTGGGTCTCTACAGAGATATTTCCTTTGTGGTACCTTGGGGATTACATAAAACCTCTAAGGCCAGGCATAGTGGTCCACGCCTGTAATCCCAGAGCTTTGGGAGGCTGAGGTGGGCGGATCACAAGGTTAGGAGATCAGACCATCCTGGGCATGGTGAAACCCCATCTCTAATAAAATACAAAAAATTAGCCAGGCATGGTGGCATACATCTGTAGTTCTAGCTACTCAGGAGGCTGAGGCAGGGGACTCCCTTGAACCTGGGGGACAGAGGTTGCAGTGGGCCAAGTTCTTGCCACTGCACTCCAGCCTGGTGACAGAGCAAGACTCCATCTCAAAAAAAAAAAAAAAAAAAAAAAAAAACCAAAAACTCTAAAAGATGAAACAGTATATATTTAATCTAATCTGGTGAAAAATGAACTTCAGTTACATACAAGAATTTTTCCTCATTACATCTGCCCTTAACTTTGTTATTGATGTTGCTGATTGTATCTTCTTAAGTTGTATATTTATTAACAGATATTTACAATAATTTCTCTGCTCTTATTTTTCAAATTTTAGAGAATAATTATAAATGTTTTCTGACTCATTATGGTAATGATAAGGAATTCTTTTTTTTTTTTTTTGGTGCCGTGACTCAGATATGAACAGGAATTCTATTTTTGTGTACGTATGTTTCCCAGGAACTTATGTATTTTTTATGATTATGTGTTGTTTTCTTGCATCATGTTATTTTCAGTGGAAAAAGCTTTTTTCAGCATCTTTGATATATAGGCCATATGCAGTGCCAGTATACTGTCTCAGGATTTGGTTATTTTTGGTCTTCTTTTTTTTTTTCTTTGGTAGGACATTTTTGCTGATTATTATTATTCTCACTTGACAGCTATTTTTCTTCAGGACTTTGACAATATCACACAGTTTTCTTCTGGCCTGCAATTAAAAAAAAAAAAAAAAAACTCACTGTTTGGTGTGTAAGTCTATGCTTATAAATGACACATCACCTTTATCTTGCAGCTCTTGAGATTCTCTCTTGTCTGTGACATTTTAAATTATTCTTATATATGTGTTTTTTATAAATATCTTGTGAGTGCATTTTAGTTTGTTGGGCTTCTTTCTTTCTTTTCTTTTCTTTCTTTTCTTTTCTTTTCTTTCTTTCTCCCTTCCCTTCCCTTCCCTCCCCTCCCCCCTTCCCCTCCCCTCCCCTCCCCTCCCATCCCTTCCCGTCCCTTCTTTTTTCTTTTCTTTTCTTTTCTTTTCATTTTTGGAGACAGAGTCTTACTCTGTCCCTAGGCTGGAGTGCAGTGCTGCGATCTCAGCTCACTGCAACCTCCGCCTCCTGGGTTCAAGCCATTCTCATGCCTCAGCCTCCTGGGTAGCTGGTACTACAGGCACATGCCACAACATCCAGCTAATTTTTGTATTTTGAGTAGAGATGGGGTTTCACAATGTTGTCCAGGATGGTCTCGATTTCTTGACCTTGTGCTCCGCCCTCCTTGGCCTCCCAAAGTGCAGGGATTACAGGTGTGAGCCATGCTCAGCCAAACTTTATTTTTATGCCATGTTTTTCTTTTGGAATTGGTTAGTTATTATCTCTTTTTGTATTTTTTACCTCCACAATTATTGTTTTTAAAATACTTTTAATATTTTTGCTAATTTTCAGTTTTTCTGATTTTCAATAATTGTGCTCCTTTTACTCATTATTATTCAACTTATTTTAAATTTCTAAAATTAATCTACCTATTTTTATTTTATGATGATTGCTTTCTGAAAATTTTATAATTTTTTTGATGGGGCCATGTTGCCCTAATATTTTGCATACATTGTAATCTTTCAGACTTGGACATTTAAAAAAAGAAAAAAGCTACCTGTCACCTGAGTCTAGTAAGTGGAATAATTTGTTGTTTTAATTTCTTTTAGTTATGTGCTCTCATTTTGCTGAAGACCTTTGGCCAGAGCAAGACATAAAGGATTTTTTCCAAAAAGTCATACTAAGGAGATATGATAAATGTGGACATGAGAATTTACAATTAAGAAAAGGCTGTAAAAGTATGGATGAGTGTAAGGTGTGCAAAGGAGATTATAACGGACTTAACCGATGTCTGATAACTATTGAGAGCAAATTATATCAATGTGATAAATATGTGAAAGTCTTTTATAAATTTTCAAATTCAGATAGACATAAGATAAGACATACTAAAAAGAAAACATTCAAATGTAAAGAATGTGACAAATCCTTTTGCATGCTTTCACAACTAACTCTACATAAGAGAATTCATATTAGAGAGAATTCCCACAAATGTGAAGAATGTGGAAAAGCCTTTAACCGGTCTTCATACCTTACTCGACATAAGAGAATTCATAGTGGAGAGAAACCCTGCAAATGTGAAGAGTGTGGCAAGGCCTTTAACCGGTCCTCATACCTTACTCGACATAAGAGAATTCACAGTGGAGAGAAACCCTGCAAATGTGAAGAATGTGGCAAAACCTTTAACCAGTCTTCATACCTTACTCGACATAAGATAATTCATAGTGGAGAGAAACCCTACAAATGTGAACAATGTGGCAAAGCCTTTAACCGATCTTCACACCTTACTAGACATAAGATAATTCATACTGGAGAGAAACCCTACAAATGTGAACAGTGTGGCAAAGCCTTCAACCGATCCTCATACCTTACTCAACATAAGAGAATTCATACTGGAGAGAGACCCTACAAATGTAAAGAATGTGGCAAAGCCTTTAATGACTTCTCAGCCCTTACTCGACATAAGACAATTCATACTGGAGAGAAACCCTACAAATGTAAAGAATGTGGCAAAGCCTTTAATTACTTCTCAACTCTTACTCGACATAAGATAATTCATACTGGAGAGAAACCCTACAAATGTGAACAGTGTGGCAAAGCCTTTAACTGGTCTTCACACCTTACTCGACATAAGATAATTCATACTGGAGAGAAACCCTACAAATGTGAACAGTGTGGCAAAGCCTTTAACTGGTCTTCACACCTTACTCAACATAAGAGAATTCATACTGGAGAGAAACCCTACAAATGTAAAGAATGTGGCAAAGCGTTTAAGCAGTCCTCAACTTTTACTCAACATAAGATTATTCATACTGGAGAGAAACCCTACAAATGTAAAGAATGTGGCAAAGCCTTTAACGACTTCTCAACACTTACTCAACATAAGATAATTCATACTGGAAAGAAACCATACAAGTGTAAAAATGTGGCAAAGCATAAGATAATTTATACTGGAAAGAAACTCTACAAATGTGAAAAATGTGGCAAACCTTTTAATTGTTTCTCAAACCTTACTGTACATAAGAGAATTCATGCTAGAGAGAACCCCAACAAATGAGAAGAATGTGGCAATGCTTGTAACCATTCCTCAAACCTTACTAAACATAGCCCATGATGGAGAGAAACCCTACAAATGTGAAGAATGTGTCAAAGCTTTTAACGGTTCCTCAGTCTTTACTAAACATAAGGGAATTCATAATAGAGAAACCCTACAAATCTGAAGAATGTGGGCTGGCCTTTAACAAATCATCAACATTTACTAAGCACAAAAGAATTCATACTGGATGGAAACCCTTCAAATGGGATGACTGTGGCATAGCCTTTACCCAGTTCTCAACTCTTACTAAACCTGAGAATTCATGTAGAAGATAAAGCCTACAAATATGAAGAAAGTGAGAAAGCCTTTGAAAGTTCTCAGCCCTTATTACACATAATTCATACGGGACAGAAATCCTAAAGTATGAAGAATGTCACAAAGCCCTTAACAACTTCTCAATTTTTAACAGATATAAGATGATTTTTATCTGTTAAAATTAAATTTTATACTGGAGCGAAACGCTACAATCCTGAATGATGTCATGGTGCTTTTAACAACACCTCAAAGTTTTCTAAACATAAAAAATATGTATACTAGTGCAAAACTCTAGAGACATAAAGAATGTGAAAAAGCTTTTAAATGGTTTTCACAGTTGATTGCAGGTAAAATAACTTATACTGGAGATAACTCCAAGAGTGAAGAATATGGCAAAACTCCTAACCAATGTTCACAACTTATTGCACAGGGAAGCATTTATACTTGAGAAATGGTGTACACATATAAAGAATGTGGCAAAGTCATTAATATCTGCTCATCATATTATGCAACATCAGTTTATACTTAATAAAAGTATTATAAATACAATTACTGTCATGATCTTTTAGAAATATAAGCCTTTAAAGTGAAGAAGAGTTTATTCTGAAGACAAACATTACAAATACAAAGAGGGCTGTAGTACTTTTACTTGTATCACAGATTTTATTGTACACATTTTGTACTGGAGAATAACTCAAGCAGTTGCTCAAACTTTGTTTAACATTAGGGAATTTATATTGGAGAAAATTCAGCCAATGTAATGAATTTAGAAAAACACTTTTTCAAAATCTGTAGTTTAGAAAATGCCAGAGAGCTCATACTAAAATGTACTTTTGCAGGTGCAATAAGTATGAAAAAATATTTAATTGAAATTGATATTTATGTAAATATCAGAGAATTAACAATAGAAATATCTAAGGCACTGACACTTCAGACATTACACTAAGTCAGAGTGCTGGGTATAGAAAATCCAAAACTACGGCCAGGCGTGGTGGCTCACGCCTATAATCCTAGCACTTGGGAGGCTGAGGTGGGTGGATCACCTGAGGTCAGGAGTTCAAGACCACCAGCCTGGTCGTCATGGTGAAACCCCATCTTTAAAAAAAATAAGAAAATCCAAAACTACAGTTGGTAAGTAAATTAATTTTATATAACTTTAAAATGAGTAGAAATTTCTTTAAAAAGTTATAATCACATTCAGGTATACTTTTTTGATAAGATTTAAAAGTTTTTAAAAGTAAATAATGGTGTGATTCAACTCAAAATGTAAGATGCATGATAAGAATCTAAGTGGAAAGGCTCTTTATGGTTAACTTTCTCAGTAATGTATGAGGTAGCTGTTCAGAGTAATATTCTTTCCTGTTACCGTGAGAGAAAAACATTTTTAATTTTAGTAAAATGTAAATTAAAATTAAATAGTAGTATATAATTTTACTAATTGTACTTTTATTTAATAAAATGCAGAACATTTAAAAATTTTTAGATTATATGTGGACTTAATTTTTAATTAAATACTTTCTTTTACCATGTTAAGACTATTATACATTCTGGCCGGGTGTGGTGGCTCATGCCTATAATATCAGCATTTTGGGAGGCTGAGGTAGGCAAATCACTTGAGGGCAGGAATTTGAGACCGGCCTGGCCAACATGGTGAAACCCCATCTCTACAAAAATACAACAAATCAGCCACACATGGTGGTGGGCACCTGTAATCCAGCTGCTTGGGAGACTGAGGCAGGAGAATCACTTGAACCTGGGAGGCAGAGGTTGCAATGAACCAAGATCATGCCATTGCACTTCAGCCTGAGCAACAAGAGCAAGACTCCGTCTCAAAAAAAAAAAAAAGATTGTTATGCATTCAATGAAGCATTATTATTCCACTAACTTTAACATACCCCACCTTACTCAAGGGTGTAGGTAAAATATGGTAACAATATACCATTTGGCAACATAGTGGAATAACACCTCTAAGTAATCTCTTCTGCCAGTAGTTTCAAACTGCAAATAAGTTAAATATTTTTCCACAGGTTACATTTTTGTTTTACATTTTTAATTTTTGTGGTTACACAGTATGTGTATATATTTATGCCATATATGGCATATTTTGGTACAGGCATATAATATGTAATAACATCAGGATAAATGAGGTACCCACCTCTAGAATTTATCCTTTTTGTGTTTTGTTTTGTTTTCCTCTCCTCTCTGATGCCTGGGAAGAATTTATCCTTTTTATTACAATTTGATTAGAATGACTAAAATACTGTTAGTTATTTTTAAATACTTTTAGTTATTTTAAAATATTAAAAGTACTTTGTTTTGCAATTTACAATTGTTCTTTACTACAGGGTTATTTTTATGGTAATAAAATTCATATAGACGTATGCTGAGTGTATGATTACTAAGAAATGCTGAGTGATAAAATATATTGTTTGCTAATAAGAACAATGGCAAGGAAAACTGTTTGTTAATAATAATCACCTGTTGAGAGAGAATAAATGCATGAGTCAGAATCTGCTCAAGACCCTCAGCCGGGAATGCTGTCAGCCCCCTGAGGCTCAGCTCCAAAGGCTGTTGGCCCTTGGATAGTCCCACTTTGCTGTTCTATCTGGGTGTCTGCTTAATGCCTTTAGCGCTGCCCTGGTAGGGGTCTCTATGGCGTAGCTGGTCTCGGTAAGTGGTGCCCAGATGTGGGACTCAAACCTGGGACAAAGGGTCGCCTGAGTGACAGAGAAAGGAGAAGCTAAGCTGAAGGTATCTCAGGAACTCTTGAAAAAATCTCCCAGGGTTAGTTGGGGGAGCTTGGAAGTAGTCTGAGAACTCTTGAAAAAATATCTTAGGGTGAGCTGGAAGTATAAAATTGATTTGCAGTAGATTTGAAGGTCTCTTGAAAAAAAAAAAGAAAAAAAGAGTAGACTGGGATACTTTAACCCAAACTTATCTCCCTCTCAATTTTTACAATTTAAGACCTGGTGGACTGATGAGGCTAATATTCAAACTAATATAAATGCTAATGTTCAACCTACGATTAATATTGCCATAGAATAGTTCACAGGAACTGGTGTGTGGGCTCCTTTACATGCATAGTCCACTATGGCTGATCTAGTCATACAGCAGATTAGGAAAGTGTGTTTAAGAGCTTGGGAGAAAATTACATCAGGAAGCGAAAAAAGTCCTTCTTTTGGAACTGTTAAGCAGGGGCTGAAAGAACCATATGCTGATTTTATAACTCAATTGCAGGAAGCCATAAGGCCATATCAGAAACAGAAACTCGGGATATTGTGTTATGCTTTCTAGCGTTCAACAATGCTAATTCTGAATGCCAGGCTGTTTTACAGCCACTTAAAGGGAAAACTCACTTGGTGGATTACATTAAGGCATGTATGGAATAGGAGGAAATTTTTAAAAAGCTACCTTATTGGCAAAGCAATGGCAGGTTTAAAAATAAACAAAGGAGGTCCTGGAGCTTGTTTTAATTGTGGAAGGAGTTAGTGGATATGGAACACCACAAATGCAACAAAATTTAGCAAGATTAACTTTAAATATTTTGAGTTTGCCAAGAGGAGGACAACTAACAGCAGCTGAGCAACACCTGAATAAACCAAGGAAGACACTGTAGGGCAATTAATCTTGTGGCAATATCCACTCACAAAGAATTGGGGAAAAGGCAATGTAATACTATGGGGTAGAGGATACGTTTGTGTTTCTCCAGGTTCAAAGCAGTTACCAGTGTGGGTACCATCCAGACATTGAAAGCTTTCACAGATGGCTGAGGAAAACCTGAAGAGAGCAGGACACCCTGTTACTATGAGTAACTTAATGGTAGGTATGATGGCGGTTATCACCATTATAGTGAGTATTCCTGTAGTTGGGGCAGAAGTAAAAGGAACTTTCACATATTGGGCATATAGTACTTTCCTTCCTTTACAATGACTTGATTAGATCCCACAGTAAATTTAAATGGGGGATTAGTAGGACCATGACCAAAAATGGTATCACTGACAATAGGAGCTGAATAAAAAGAACTTTGGAAGATGCTTATGATCCTAAAACCAATAAAGGTCTGGGAAGGAAAATGTAATAGAGGACCAGGCCCTAATCATTATTCATTAGAATTTATAAGGAATAAAAGCTCTTTAGATTCAGAGCTGTGTTAAACTACCCCTTATCTTTTGGTGGTGGGAGAGTTACAGATTGACTTTATTAACTCTAAAGTGTAATGAGAATAAACACAATTGGGGAAAAAATAAAACTTCACCCGGAAGGACATGCTGAACACCTATCACTGGATACAAGAAAATTAAAAGGACAAGTTTTTCAAGCTTTTCAAACACATCTAACTTTAATTCCAGAATCTGAGGTGCTTGAGGGCACTGCTGATGGATTGGCAGCTCTAAATCCAGTGACTTGGGCAAGAACACTTGAAGGATCTATGATTGCTGAATTATGTTCTTGACTTGTCTTGTTTCTCTTTGTGTAGTCTGCAGGTGCGGATCCCAAATCCTCTAAGAAATAGCTCACCAAGATAAAGTTGTGCTTGCTTACCTAGCTTTGTCAAAACAGGAAGGGGGAAGTGCTGAGAAATGCTGAATGTATGATAAAATATATTGTTTGCTAAGAAGAATGATGGCAAAGAAAACTGTTAATAATAATCCCCTGTTCAGAGAGAATAAATAAGTGGGTCAGAATCTGCTTGAGACCCTCAGCCAGGAATGCTGTCAGCCCCCTGAGGCTCTCAGCTCCAAAGGCTGTTGGCCCCCAGATAGTCCCACTTTGCTGTTCTATCCGGGTGTCTGCTTCTTAATGCCTTCAGCACCACCTGGGTGGGGGTCTCTATGGCTGAGCTGGTCTCGGTAGAAGTATAAATAAAATCGATATATTTCTAAGTCCTGAATAGATATTTAAAATAATTTGTCACATGTTTCTCTTTGAACATGTTTTTTCTCTGCCTGCAAACACATACAATCTTTCAGTTTTTATTTATATAGAGTAAAATATATACATATATTACTCTAAAGATAAACCTTAGGTGTAAGAAAATTATGAAGTACATGTGTAAGTATGAGTTTGCATGCATTTTCAGAAGAAAAAAGCAATATTGGAACAAAACAAATTAATAAGATGATCAACTAACTAGAAAACTAAAAACCTTGAAAATGTTGAAAGCAAATATATACTCTGTGCATTGTATTGAGTTCATTGCTGAGAAATGTTAGGGCTTATTGTTCAGAATCTCCCTATGCACATTCTCTGTTTTTACTTGTCTGGTACTCATGCTAGACCCATAATTTTCTTGTTTTATAGTTTATGAAGTACTCGTTATGTTAGCCAGTCAGGGATTCTAAGAATGATTTTTATGAAATTTAAGAGTGCACACAAAATCACTTTTAGGTCTAATTCCAAAATTAGTGTATTGTTTAACATTTGAATTTATTAATTGGAGAAACCTGTATCAGCCTACTTTTCTTTAGTTATTTGTTTCTTTCACTTTTCATAATTGACATAAGTAAATCTATTGACTGAGCTTATTTGCTTTGGTAAGTACAAGGGAGATTTCATAAGTCATGAGGATGTTTTTACATATAAATGTAGCAAACAAACATGACAGCTCTTGTGAGTAAAACATGCTTTATAGTAAGTCATAAATATTTTTACTGGAGTTAGTTTGTAACTAAGTCAGAGATAGAAAATAGCAATGGTGAAGAAATAACATTGATTCATGATGTGGAGAGGACATTTATTTTCTGGCTGCAAAGCTGACTTGCTGAATTTAAACACAAATTCTGCTTCTTTTATTTTCTGATTATCTTCAGTTTTGTGATACATGTATTCCAACTATATATGCATCATAGCCTTTCTTCCTTTTTTGTGTTATGACTACAGTTTTCTCACTGTTGTCTTCATTCCATGTCATTTTACATGGTACTGTGTAGTTTCTAATGAGGAAGTTGATATTCTTTAATGCACTGAAGAATTGGTTTTAACTGAAGATTTGCTTATCAGTATAACTTTCAGATTAGTTACGTTAGAGAATAGACATACACTGTTAACAGGTGAAAAGATTACATCAGTTAGCTTTGTTTTTCTTTGTAAAAAAAAAAAGTTTTATTCTTACAAAAAGCATGGCAAATATAAAATTTATAAAAAAAATGTATTTTAGAAATTAGATTCTAAATAGAGTTAACGGTAAATGAGCAATTTTAAATTTAATTTTCTGATACATTTATAGCACAACTTTTGTTTCTATGCAGAATCTTTTTTTTTTTCCTTGTCTTTTGAGATAGAGTTTTGCTCTCACCTAGGCTGCAGTAAAGTGACCCAATCTTGGCTCACTGCAATCTCTGCCCCTTGGGTTCAAGCAATTTTCCTGCCTCAGCCTCCCGAGTAGCTGGGATTACAGGCTCCTGCCACCGTGCCTGGTTTTGTATTTTTAGTAGAGATGGGATTTTGCCATGTTGGCCAGGCTAGTCTTGAACTCCTGACCTCCTGATCCGCCCGCCTCAGCCTCCCAAAGTGCTGGCATAACACGAGTGAGTCACCGCGCGTGGCCTCAATTAATTTTTGTTTTGCCTGGGTTAGCAGTTTTATAAGTCAGTGTCTTCATTAGAATTCTCACAATTCTTACCCAGCCCAAACAATATGATCCTAAAATAATCAGAAGAATGTATTCAACTTGTCTTTTTTCATCTAGTCATGAGCCTCCTTAATGGCACAATACTCTGCCAGGTGTCGTGGCTCTCACCTGTAATCTCAGCACTTTGGGAGCCCAAGGGGTTGTGGATCACGAGGTCAGGAGTTCGAGACCAGTCTGACCAAAATGGCGAAACCCCACCTCTACTAAAAATACAAAAATTACCCAGGTGTGGTGGTGGGTGCCTGTAATACCAGTTAGTTGAGAGGCCAAAGCAGGATAATTTTTTTTTATTTTTTGAGACAGCTTGGCCTACCAAAGTGTTGGGATTACAGGCATGAGCCACCATGCCTGGCCTCAAACATTATTTTTAATTTGACAATGCTTTCCATGTAATTTAACATATCAAATAATTATGTTTATCATTCTTTTAAATGCTGAATTGGCCCTCTGTAGCATTCAAAAGTTAGGGGTAAAAAAAAGACAATTTTAAAGCTAAAACTTGATTTTGGGAAGCCTGTCAGATATGTCAAAGGATTAAAATATTTTTTGATATTTGTAGGCTATTTATGACTTTCAACACTAACTAAAACTACTGTGCCTGGTCCAGGCATGGTGGCTCACCCCTTTAATCCCAGCAGTTTGGGAGGCCGATCACCTGAGATCAGAAGTTCAAGACCAGCCTGGCCAATATGGTGAAACCCTCATCTCTACTAAAAATATATATGTATATTGGCTGGCCACAGTGGCCCACGCCTGTAATTCCAGTACTTTGGGAGGCCAAGTGGGTGGATGAGGTCAGGAGATTGAGACCATCCTAGCCTACATGGTGAAACCCCAAAAATTAGCTGGGCGTGGTGGAACATGCCTATAATCCCAGCTACTTGGGAGGCTGAGGCAGGAGAATCGCTTGAACCTGGGGATTGGAGGTTGCAGTGAGCTGAGATCACACCACTTCACTCCAGCCTAGGCAAAGGAGTGAGACTCTGTCTCAACAAGCAAACAATAAAAAACAAAAAAAAGTTACTGTGCCTGAAACAACCTCTTATTTGAATCAAGTGACTACATAGACAGATCTGCTAAGATGTTTCATTCTACTGAAATTTAGCAAAATAGCTGAGTACATCTTGAAGTTGTCTTTTGATTTTTACAATGGCAGAGCTACTATTCAAGATCTGAAAGTCAGAAGCAGCCATGGGGCAAATCTCAGCAGCACACACGGAAATCATACACAGTGAATGCATTCCTCACCCTGAACCAATTGTTTTCGTCCCAGTCTGCATGTAAAAATCACTTGGTGAGGGGGTTAAAAATTCCCTAAACACAAGTTGACACACTCATATTAAATTAGAATTGCTTAAGTAGAACCCAGACAATAGTGTGGTTTAAATCTCTAGGTGATGACAGAGGGCAGCCAAGCTCAAATGCCACAGCTGCAAACCAGCATTTTTAGGTGACCTAGTTGCAAAATATTTCTTAAATGAAGGTAAAAATGTTTGCTGCTAAGTCATGGCCTTTCAATCTTACCGTTATTACCAAATTATGATTCTCTGCTGAACCAACCTTGCTGTTGTTGGTTTTATTCCTGAATCAACCCAGTTCCATATATATTTAGTGCACACTGTGCAAGGCACTGTGCTAGGTGCCCCGTTATTGGTGATCATTACTGTGAGGGAAAAATTTTCTGGAAAAATGTGTATCACTAAAAATTGAAAAACATGACCTGTTTGAAAATGAGGTAAAAATAAAAAGACTTGGGTTTGGCTGGGCACGGTGGCTCACACCTGTAATCCCAGCACTTTGGGATGCCAAGGCGGGCAGATCACAAGGTTAGGAGTTCGAGACCAGCCTGACCAACATTTGTTGGTCTACTAAAAATACAAAAATTAGCCGGGTGAGGTGGTATGCACTGTAATCCCAGCTACTCTGGAGGCTGAGGCAGGAGAATCACTTGAACCCAGGAGGCAGAGGTTGCAGTGAGCCAAGATCAGGCCACTGCACTCTAGCTTGAGCAATAGAGTGAGACTCTTGATCAAAACAAAAAAAAAAAAAAAGAAAAAAACAGCCAGCCATGGTGGCTTTTTTTTTTTTTTTTTTTTTTGGGGGGGCAGACAGAGTCTCACTCTGTTGTTGCCCAAGCTGGAGTCCAGTGGCGCAGTCTCGGCTGATTGCAACCTCCGCCTGCCAGGTTCAAGCAATCCTCCTGCCTCAGCCTCCTGAGTACCTGAACGACAGGCACACACCACCACGCCTGGCTAATGTTTCTATTTTTAGTAGAGACAGGGTTTCACCATATTGGCCAGGCTGTTCTCAAACTCCTGTCCTCATGGTCCACCCACCTCAGCCTCCCAAAGTGCTCGGACTATAGGCATTAGCCACCACACCCGGCCAGTATTTTTTTTTATGTACAGACAGGGTCTCACCAGATGGCCCAGGCCATTTGAGAGTCTAAGGTGGGAGTCATAAGTTTTATGTAGAAATTAAGAGAAAATAGTATTTATAAATATTTGGAGGCAGTTATTTTGAGGCTATGTAAGCACACTTTCCTCTTTAGATTTAACCCACAATTTCTGCATTCCTCAATACATCTTGTTTACAGTAGTCATTACTGTGGTGTCTAGTGGTGATTTTCTCTGTCGCATGTCTGTCTATATTGATTAGTACTTGGAATTCTGTAAAGATTTTTTTCTCTTTCCTCTTTTGTTTTCTTATTGAATTTTTCATATATCTGCATGAATTTGTGGATATTTCCTATATTGTCTGAGTGATAATGCAAGGCTATGATTATTTATTTTGCTTCTCACATTGTTCCAGCTTGGACTGCTGGAAAGTCTTTCAGGTTGGCTTCATTTGACATGTCTTCTTCTATTGTTCAGAAAGCACTTTTTAACTGTCTGCCTTCAGAAGATACTCTGCCTTAACTTGGATTTCCCACTCTAGTACTAGAATTATCTATTTTTATTGTTTTTTTTCTTATAAGAGATGGAATTTCACCATCTTGGTCAGGTTGATCTTGAACTCCTGACCTTGTGATCCACCCACCTTGGCCTCCCAAAGTGCTGGGATTACAGGCATGAGCCACCACGCCTGGCCTAGAATTATCTATTTTTACTATAGTGTTTTTCCTCTTATTGAGGAATAGTATTTAGAAACCATAATATGAGAGCTAGGTGTGCTCATTAATACTGGGGTGTCACTGCTTCTGAACCCTTTCAGCAGTCAGAGTATGGAAATGTACATATTAATATACATTCATGTACGAATAAATCTTTTTATCTCTGCCTCCCTCTCTCAATGAATATTTATGAGACATAATTTGTCCAAATATTTCCAGCTAAGCATCATAGCTCATGCCTGTAATGCCAGCACTTTGGGAGACTGAGGAAGGTGGGTTAGGGGCTAGGAATTTGAGACCAGCCTGGCCAACATGGTGAGACCCTATCACTACTAAACAGAAAAAAATTAGCTAGGTGTGGCCAGGTGCAGTGGCTCACACTTGTAATCCCAGCACTTTGGGAAGCAGAGGCAGGCAGATCATGAGGTCAGGAGTTTGAAACCAGCCTGGCCAACATGGTGAAACCCCCTCTCTACTAAAGATAAAAAAATTAGCTGTGCGTGATGGTGCATGCCTGTAATCCCAGCTACTTGGGAGGCTGAGGCAGGAGAATCACTTGAACCCAGGAGATGGAGGTTGCAGTGAGCTGAGATCATGCCATTGCTCTCCAGCCTGGGCAACAGAGGGACACTTCGTCTCAAAAAAAAAAAAATTAGGTATGTTGGTGCACACCTGTAATTTCAGCTACTTGGGTGGCTGAGTCATGAGAATCACTTGAACGTGGGAGGTGGAGGCTGCAGTGAGCCTTGAATGCACAACTGCACTACAGCCTGGATGACAAAGAATCTTTCTCAAAATGACAACAAATATTTGCAATTCCAGTCCAGCACTAAAGCACATATTCTAAAACTCTCCGTTTCTTTTTTCAACTTCAACGAAAAGCAGGCACTAATTACCATGTGTGTGTAGTATGTGTGTAGGTATCTATGTGGGTACATATATGCCAACATACAGTTTTAAAAATTGCTAATCCATTGTCTGGGCACGATGGCTCATGCCTGTAGTCCCAGCACTTTGGGAGGCCAAACTCCTGACCTCAGGTAATCCATGTGAGGTTGACAGAAAGGATGGAGAGGCAGACCTAGGATTAGGTTTAGCAAGTTTATTTCAACCTGACAGGCTGGCTGCCTCACTACAGGGAGTAAAGGCAGCAGCCTGGCTTACAGACTATGGGGGTTACATAGCAGGGTTTGCAGGTAGCTGAGTGCTAGTCTAAGGAAAACCGCATCTTGGTTCTCAGGGGCTGACATTCTGCCTAATTGGGTTAACAACCTGGGTTCGAGAGCCGGGTGCGACCACATCCTGGAACCCAAGTGCCCTATTTACAAAGCTTGAGGCTGTTTTGCTATGAGCTCAGCTTAGCAGGGGAGGGGGTCTATGGGCTTGCCTTGCTATGACCCTAACAAGCCACCTACCTGCCTTGGCCTCCCGAAGTGCTAGGATGACAGGTGTGAGCCACTGTGCCTGGCGGTTAAATTCTTTTTTTAAAACTTTACTGCATTATTTCTAAATTTCCCCAAAATCATGTTTTTGGTTTTTTTGCAGCAATATGATGTTCATAAGATTTGACAACTGTCTAGAGTCACATACCCATTTTCGAAGTACCATACAGAACTGTTTCATTGCCCTAATTTTCTTTCTCCTCCACCTCCCCTTTCTTCTTTTACACTTTCTTCTCCATCTCCTCTCTCCTCTCCTGCTTTCTTTTTCTTATTATTATTTTTTGAGACGGAGTTTCACTCTTGTTGTCCAGGCTGGAATACAATGGCGCGATCTCGACTCACCGCAACCTCCGCCTCTCAGGTTCAAGTGATTCTCCTGCCTCAGCCTCCCAAGTAGTTGGGATTACAGGCATGTGCCACCACACCCGGCTAATTTTGTATTTTTAGTAGAGATGGGTCCATGTTGGTCAGGCTGGTCTTCAACTCTCGACCTCAGGTGATCCACCCACATGAGCCCCCAAAGTGCTGAGATTACAGGCGTGAGCCACCAAGCCTGGCCTTCTCTTCTTTAAGGTCTTGCTGTTTCCCAGGCTGCTCTCAAAATCTCTGGGCTCAACAACTCTTTGTGACTTATGCTTTCTTTTTACTTTTTTTTCTGCTGGAAAGTCATAATTATATAATCAATGTAGAAAGAAATGTATACAATATTGTTGTAGAAAATACTGGGGTATTGTCATACGACCAGGAAAGATTAGGCCTACAGACACATAGAAGGGTGAGGAGTAAAATTATTGAATAAAAAGGAAAAAAACAACTCAGCAAAGTGAGGTAGAGTCCTGCTAAAAGGCTCTTCTCCTAATAGCGGAGGTTGACCGGATGGCTCTCACCTAGCCTTGTCTGAGGTGGACCAGAAGGCTCTCGCCTAGCCATGTCTGAGATCGACCATCCGTCTCTCACATAGGAATGTCTGAGTTCCACAAAATGGCTCTCATCTTGCATTGTCTGAGGTCTACCGACAGCTCTCGTCTGACCACGTCTCAGTCGACTGTGAGGCTCTCGACCGGTCAGCCAGTCTAGGTAGGCCACTTCTACCTCCACCTCCTCCCTTTTCTTCTTCTCCTCCTTCCCCTTCTTCTCTTCTGCTTCTCTCCGTCTGCTTTTTGTTTTTTTGCTTTCTTTCTGCTTTCTTACACTTGTTTAAGGTCTTGCTATTTCCGAGGCTGCTCTCAAAATCCCTGGGCTCAAAAAAGCTTTGTGACTTATTTTTTTTTTCCTGCTGAAAAGCCGTAATTGTATAATCAGTGTCGAAAGAAATGCATAAAATATTGTTGTAGAAAATACTGGGTTTTTGGCTGGGCGCGGTGGCTCACGCATGTAATCCAAGCACTTTGGAAGGCCAAGGCAGGGGGCTCACCAGAGGTCAGGAGTTCGAAACCAGCCTGATCAACATGGAGAAACCCCGTCTCTACTAAAAATGCAAAAATCAGCTGGGCGTGGTGGTGCATGCCTGTAATCCCAGCTACTCCAGAGGCTTAGGCAGGAGAATCACTTGAACCTGGGAGGCGGAGGTTGCAATGGGCCGAGATTGTGCCATTGCACTCCAGCCTGGGAAACTCCGTCTCAAAAGAAAAGAAAAGACTGGGTTCCCTCCGGGCACAGTGGTGCGTGCCTGTAGTCCCAGCTACTTGGGAGGCTGAGGTGGGAGGATCGTTTGAGCCCAGAAATGGAGCAGGTCAAAACTCCCGTATTGATCAGTAGTGGGATCGCGCCTGTGAATAGCCACTGCACTCCAGCCTGGGCAATATAGCGAGACCCTCGTCTCTTAAAAAGAAAATACTGGGTTCTTGTCACACAACCAGGAAAAATTAGGCTCGCAGACACACAGAAGGGTGAGGAGTAAAATTATTGAATGAAAAGGAAAAACGAAAAATAGCAAAGTGAGATGAGGTCCTGCTAACAGGCTGTCCACCAAGCTGATTTGATCCCATGTCTTCACCCAGAAATAGGAAAGGCCAGGCTCCTCCCCCCTGCAAATGGCATAAGCCTCACAAGTCTTTACCCTATCTTCCCAGTATGCAGGTGGGTTGGAGATTCTCCTGGAACCTTTTGTTACTTGGTTGTTTCATTCTCCCGTCTAAAGAAGTACATCTGGGCCCCCAACAGTGACTCACACTTGTAATCTCCAGTACTTTGGGACGCTGAGGCATGGGGATCATGAGGTCAAGAGTTCAAGACCAGCCTGACCAACATGGTGAAACCCCATCTGCACTAAAAATACAAAAATTAGCTGGGCATGGTAGCCTGCGCCTGTAATCCCAGCTACTCAGGAGACCGAGGCAGGAGAATCGCTTGAACCGGGGAGACAGAGGTTGCAGTGAGCCGAGATCATGCCACTGCACTTCGGCCTAGGCGACAGGGCGAGACTTCATCTCAAAAACAAAGAAACAAGAAAAAGTACATCTAACTGCCGTTAGAATGAGGATAAGGATGAAATCCGATTTGATTTTAACTGCTTTCTGCTGACAGGGGGCGCTGTTTGGGGAAAACAACAGTCAGATCTCCCTCAGAGGCCTATCTGTGGGTTCCCAGCAAAAGTGGCAGTTGTCTGAGGCTCCCAGTTGCATGACCATTTGAAGATTGATGGCCTGAAGGCAAGAAGAGACATACCACGTTATTAGAAAACATGGATCAAAATGAAACAAGGGGAGTAAGGACCACTGAAAAATCACAAGACATTTTATCACTTTGCACAGGAAGAGGGATGCTAAAATCTTGACTGGTAAAAAAAAAAAATTTGTACCTTGGCCGGGTGCGGTGGCTCATGCCTATAATCCCAACAACGGGAGGCCAAGGCGGATAGATCCCCTGAGGTCGGGAGTTCAAGACCAGCCTAACCAACATGGAGAACTCACCCCCCTCTCTACTAAAAATACAAAAGTAGCCGAGTGTGATGGTGCATGCCTGTAATCCCAGCTACCCGGTAGGCTGAGGCAGGAGAATCTCTTGAATCTGGGAGGCAGAGGTTGCAGTGAGCCAAGATCGTGCCACTGCACTCCAGCCTGGGCAACAAGAGCAAAACTCTGTCTCAAAAAAAAAAAAAAAAAAACTTAATATGCACAAACAATGATTGATCAATGGGACAGCCCCCAGACATGGTTTGTGGTTTGGGGACTACCTGAGGGTCTTCAAGAAAAGGTTTCTATAAGATGTGTGAGGAAGCAAAGCAAATTAAATAACTGGGTACAGATAGGTAGTCACTTAATTTGGAGTGTCTAGGAGAGACCTTTCAGGTTATGTAATCAGGAATTGGAAATGTATAGTTGATTAAGCCTGAATTTTGTTTTCCCTAAGGTAGTAACTTACAAAAAAATGCATTTGAGTTTGACTTTTTGTTGTCGCTGTTATATAGGAACCTGGCCCACTAGAGCCACTTCAGTCTAATTATCTGCTATTTAATTATTTAAACTTTAATCAGAGGCTGTAGTGTCCCCCTGCATTTTCCAAATGTGTGGCAAGCAGAGTCTCAAATCCACTACTCTGTTCTGCCAGCCTAACTTGGCTTGCAGTGAATTTTTTTCTTTTTCTGAGACGGAGTTTTGCTCTTGTTGCCCAGGCTGGAGTGCGGTGGCGCGATCATGGTTGATCACAACCTCCACCTCCCGGGTTCAAGTCATTCTCCTGCCTCAGCCTCCTGAGTAGGTGAAATTACAAGCACCCACCACCACGCCCGGCTAATTTTTTGTATTTGTAGTGGAGACAGGGTTTCACTATGTTGGCTAGGCTGGTCTCAAATTCCTGACCTCAGGCAATCCACCCTCCTTGGCCTCCCAAAGTCCTGGGATTACAAGCGTATGCCACCAGGCCCAGCCTTGATGCTAAATTGTATAAGATGGTACTTGGCACCTTCTAAAAGTATTTACATGGCATTTTTTATCAATTTTTTTTTTTTGAGACAGAGTCTCGCTCTGTCACCCAGGCTGAAGTACAGTGGCACGATCGTGGCTCACTGCAACCTCTGCCTCCCAGGTTCAAGCAATTCTCCTGCCTCAGCCTTCTGAGTAGCTAGGATTACAGGCACATTCCACCACACCTGGATAATTTTTTTTTGTGTTTTTAGTAGAGATTGGGTTTCACCATGTTAGCCAGGATGGTCTTGATCTCCTGACTTTGTGATCCACCCACCTAGGCCTCCCAAAGTGCTGGGATTTCAGCCGTGAGCCACCACACCTGGGCCTATTAAATATTTTTTATAAAAATAATTGACATGTTTATTGTCTGAAAGGGATAAACACTTGTTTTTCTTGAGATATAAAATGTAAATGTCTTACAATTCAATTCTGTTTCATAAACACAGTTTAAGTGATTTTGCTAGATTCTTCAAACACTGAGAATTTTTGTTTTTGTCTCTGAGATGGCATTTCACTCTTGTTGCCCAGGCTGAAGTGCAGTGGTGTATCTCAGCTCACTGCAACCTCCACCTTCCGGGTTCAAGTGATTCTCCTGCCTCAGCCTCCCCAGTAGCTGGGATTACAGGTGCGTGCCACCACACCCAGCTAATTTTTTGTATTTTCAGTAGAGATGGGGTTTCACTATGTGGGCCAGGCTGGTCTTGACCTCCTGACCTCAGGTGATCCACCCGCCTCGGCCTCCCAAAGAGAATTTATATAAAACCAAGTGAACAACCCTGATTGGAAAATGGACACCCAAGCTCAGTGACTCCAAGCCAAGGCCAATCTTGAGCCCACAAGAGATCACTGAATACCAACTTGGTTGTTTATTCCTGGTGAGCTTCCCCTGCAGGTGTCCCAGCCTGCTCACACCAGCCATGAAAGGATTCTTTATACTGAGAGAAGCTACAGAGCCCTGGAAAGCTGGGAATTTGCTGGCAGATGCAGTTAGAGTTGGGATAGAAGGAGTTGGGGAGCCTCTTTCTGAGGAAGGACTTGTTATTGTCCTAGGGCTCTTGCTAGATTTTGTCAAATAAAATACATTTAAATTTAGGGAAAAAATCCTAAAAAAGTATTGTGACAAGGGAAAAATACTAACCATAAGATCTCTGAGAATCTAAAAGAATAGGCAGAAAAGGGCTGTTCCCCAGGCTGGAGTGCAGTGGTGCGATCTCAGGTCACTGAAACCTCCGCCTGCCAAGTTCAAGTGATTCTCCTGCCTTGGTCTCCTGAGCAGCAGGTACTGCAGGCGCGTGCCACCACATCTAGCTAATTTTTGTATTTTTAGTAGAGACAAGGTTTTGCCATCTTGGCCAGGCTCGTCTTGAACTCCTGACCTTGTGATCCACCCGCCTTGGCCTCAGAAAGTGCTGGGATTACAGGTGTGAGCTACCGTGCCCGGCCTTTTTTTTTTTTTTTTTTAATGAATGAGAGGTTTTTATGTTACCCAGCCTGGCCTCGAACGCACAGTCTTGCCTCCTCAAGCGCCAGGACAACTGGCCTGAGCCACCATGGCTCCCTTTTTTTTTTTGAGATGGAGTCTCACTCTGTCATGCAGGCTGGAGTGCAATGGCACGATCTCAGCTCACTGCAACCTCCATCTCCTGGGTTCAAGCCATTCTCCTGCCTCAGCCTCCCTAGTAGCTGAGATTACAGCTGTGCGCCATCACACCCAGCTAATTTTTGTACTTATAGTAGAGACGAGGTTTCACCATGTTGGCCAGGCTGGTCTCGAACTCCTGACCTCGTGATCTGCCCACCTTGGCCTCCCACAGTGCTGAAATTATAGGTGTGAGCCACCCACCCAGCCTAGAAGAGGGCTTTTTAAAATTGGAAACAGCAAATAAGGTTAGAAGGAAGGTAGAAAGGAAGAGTAGAATGGAGGGTAGCAAAATGAGATTCTAGAACAGAGAATGTTCCATCTTGAATTCAGCCTGTTCTGAGGCGGTTAATAAGGAGAGGTTGAATGTTGGCTTAGGGTGAGAATAGACAAAAGTTCAGAGGCCTGAGGACATGACAGAAACTTAAGCAAAATTTAGTTAACATCCTTTTTTTTTTTTTTTTTTTTTGGAGCACTGAAGATGAAATTGTTCAGCAGATTGTTTATGAGAAAAAAATAAAAATGGTGGTCTGTGTCTGGCTTTGTGATAGGTAAAAATGAGAGCATCCTCAAAGTTGTAATAGGAAGGGTGTTTCTTTTTATTAAGCTACCTTTGGAGAACAAAACAGATTAGGAATTTATTTTTTAAGACAGGATCTCAGCCAGGCGCCGTGGCTCACACCTGTAATCCCAGCACTTTGGGAGGCTGAGGCGGGCAGATCATGAGGTCAGGAGTTCCAGGCCTGCCTGGCCAACATGGTGAAACCCCGTCTCTACTAAAATACAAAAAAAATTAGCTGGGCGTGGCTGCGTGTGCCTGTAGTCCCAGCTACTCGGGAGGCTGAGGCAGGAGAATTGCTTGAACCCGGGAGGCGGAGGTTGCAGTGAGCCAAGACCATTGTACTCCAGCCTGGGCGACAGAGCTAGACTCCATCTTAAGAAAAAAAAAAAAGACAAAGTCTCACTTTGTCATCCAGGCTGGAGTGCAGTGGTGTGAACATGGCTCACTGTAGCCTTGACCTCCTGGGCTCAAGCAATCCTCCCAACTCAGTCCCCCTAAGTGGCTGGGACCACAGGGGCACACCAGTATACCCAGCTAATTTTTGTATTTTTGTAGAGACAGGGTTTCACCATGTTGCCCAGGCTAATCTTGAATACCAGAGCTTAATCCATCCATCTGCCTCAGCCCCACAAAGTTCTAGGATTATAGGCATGAGCCACCACACCTGGCCAGATGAGGGATTTTTAAAATCACAGCTATTTAGCAAAATTACCCACCACTATCCCTTGTTCTATGCATCTCTTCTGTTCGGCTGTTTCTGAGTCGTGTCTTTTATAATAAACGAGTATATGTAAGTTCAGTGCTTTGCTGAGTTGTCTGAGTAGTTCTATCAAATTCTTGAACTTGAGGAGGGGCACGTTTGTTAGCAGTAGTTCAGAAATAAAGGTTATCCAGAGGCATGTGACTGACATCTGTAGTAGGGACAGTGTTGTGGGACTGAGCCCTGAACTTGCGGATTCTGTGTTTACTCTGGGTGGTGTAAGAATTGAGTTGTTGGACAGCCAGTTGGTGCTGGATAATTGACTGGTGTTCAGTAAACTACTTTTTTTGTCAGAAGAAAGCTATCACAGGGGCCTTGTATTAGGGTTCTCTAGAGGGACGAAACTAAAAGGCTGGATATATATGTACAGAAGGGAGTTTATTAACTCACACGATCACAAGGTCCCACCATAGGCAGTCTGCAAGCTGAAGAGCAAGGAGAGCCAGTCTGAGTCCCAAAACCGAAGAACTTGGAGTCCGGTGTTTGAGGGCAGGAAGTATCCAGTGGGAGAAAGATGTAGGCTGAGCGGTTAGGCCAGTGTAACCTTTTCGCATTTTCCTGCCTGCTTTTATATCCTGGCCTTGCTGGCAGCTGATTAGATGTGCCCACCCAGATTAAGGGTGGGTCTGCCTTTCCCAGCCCACTGACTCAAATGTGAATCTCCTTTGGCAGCATCCTCATAGACACAGCCAGGATCAATACTTTGCATCCTTCAATTCAATCAAGTTGACACTCAGTATTAACCATCACAGGCCTGGGCTGGAGGGAGATTTCAGATGTCTGAACGATGTGAGGCTTTGTTCTGCATACAGGCTGTCATACTCTACATTGTCCTGTTATTCTGGGTCTCCTAGGGTGAGAGGGAACAGAGAACTTAGAGTAAAAATGTTCTGAGAACTTATCCTCTCTCCCCACTTTGGTGCCAACCCTTACATGATTCTAACCCACTCATGAGCATCCCCACTAAAAACTGACATGGCCACTTCTGTCCCAGGACAGGGTTTTATCCTCAGAAATTAGGCCCACAACAGCTTTGCTCCTAGAGTTTTCTGCCTAGAAGACTTCTGGCTTATCTCAACCCCAGACACTGAATCTGTAGCAGGAAACTGTCTCCTTCACCAACTCAGGCTTCTGGACCACCTGATCATAATCTCTTCTGCCTGTACAGACACAGGAATAAGTCAGATCATAGCCTTGTCTGGGCCTGTATGTGCAGCACAAACCATTCCTTCATGAATCCTACACTGAACCCCAGCCATGGTTCTTGAAGCACCTTTTCCTCTTCTGCTTTTTTCTTCCCAACAAACCTCCTTTGATGTGCACACCAGACAGTGTGCCCAAGTCCATCTCTCACGTGCCTGAATCCTGTGCTGGCTAAAATGCAGATGTTAATGAGCTCAAGACTAAGGCTTTACTCATTAATGATAAAGAGAAAACTTACAAACTTTATAGTGAAGCAATTTGGCAGAAAATACCTTAGCCAGAATAAAGTTAGCATCAGCTATAATGAGACGAATTGGATTCAGGGGCCAATGCACAGATAGGCCCATAATTACTGCTGTGATACTGGTGGGTGAGAAAAGCTCTGTCACCCACACTGGAGTGGAGTGCAGTGGTGTGATCTTGACTCGCTGCAACCTCCAGCTGCTGGGTTCAAGCAGTTCTCCTGCCTCAGCCTCCTGAGTTGCTGGGACTAAAGGTGCACACTGCCACGCCTGGCTAATTTTTTGTATTTTAGTAGAGATGGGGTTTCACCGTGTTGTCCAGGCTGGTGTCGAACTCCTGAGCTCAGGCAATCCGCCTGCCTCAGCCTCCCAAAGTGCTAGGATTACAGGCATGAGCCACTGCGCCCAGCTGTAAATCCTACTTTTAACATAATCAGAAAAAGGAAAAAAAGAAAGGAACCTGTAGGGGAATACACAGGTGATGGTGTTTCTTCAAACTGGCCATATAGTCCTTACTGGAAGCCTGGGCTAAAATCATTTAGCTGACCATTGCCTCTCAAACTTCAATGTGCATATAGGTCATTTGGTATTCTGGGCCCTTCTCTAAGTAATGTGATTCTGCAGGTTTTTAAGGGGTCCAGGAGTTGACTTGTTTAACAAAAGTTCCCTGGCAATGCTGATGTTGCTCTTCAGCACTCAGAGAAAGCAGGCAAGGCACACAGAAGTGCCTTACATCTAATACCCTTACTGCAACACAAATACTTTTTGTTTACAGTGAAGACCACTAATCACCACTGTCCCAAAAGATCACACCCTTTGCCAATTATTTAAAGTCTACAGGGTGGGCATGGTGCCTCACATCTGTAATCCCAGCACTTTGGGAGGCTGGGACGGCCAGATCACCTGAGATCAGGAGTTCGAGACCAGCCTGGCTAACATGGTGAAACCCCATTTCTACTAAAAACACAAAAACTCAGCTGGCCGTGGTGGCATGAGCCTGTAATCCCAGCTACTTGGGAGGGTGAGGCAGAGGTTGCAGTGAGCCAAGATCACGCCATTGCACTCCAGCTTGGGCAACAAGAGCAAAACTCCGTCTCAAAAAAATAAAAATTAAAAATAAAGTCTATGGAAGGCTGCAGAATGCAGCAATGTCTAAGTCTGCATTTGAAAAGTACGTATACTTGCATTAATACAATGTTTATTCAGCTTATACTGTGTGTTCATAAGTATGTTGCAGTGTGGTGTGCTAGGAAACTCACATGTTGTGAGTTAAACCACAAAAAACTCTGGAAGATGAGTATTAAGTGTCCCATAATCCCCAGAATTTAGATGATGGCCCAGGCTTTCTATTTCTTCTTTTCCTATCAGTATAAAACTGAAATACAGACAGATGGGAGGGATACAGAAAGGGCGGGGGGGGGCGGGTTATGTGGAGTTCCAAAAAACCTTTAATTGTTGTGTTTATATTTAATTTCTCATAATTTGTGGAATAACTACTGGATATGCAGAAGTATAGAACAGATTGTTGTGTGAAATGTATCTAGAAGCACTGATTTCAATGAGAAAGAAAGAAAGGCTCCAAATAAGGCTCTTTGCTCCCATTTCTCTTTGCTCCCAAAGGCTATCTGCCTTTGGGTTTGGGGAAATTGTTACCTCCAGCTCTGAAGAGACACCCTGAAGAGTAGCCACACAAAAGTCTGATCTCGTCTAATCAGTTCTTTGAAGGAGATTTCAGGGTGGGGCAAGACCTGGACAAGGGGTATAGAGCCAGGTAGGGCTGGGGCAAGGAGCTGGCCCTCAGCTTCTCATCTCTATGCTGCTGATTTATTTTCAGTTCTATCTGTTCTAAACTTGACCAACAAGAACTTGACTCCCAGAATGTTTCTGGTTTTAATAGTTTAAGCCTCAACCCTATCTATTTTGCGTAATACAATAACAATCCATTTAACGAAAACACGTAGGTCTTTCTAGAAAAATTATATTAGAAACTATGCTCTATCACCAGGCTGGAGTGCAGTGGCACGATCCCGGCTCACTGCAACTTCCATTTTCGGGTTTCAAGCAATTCTCCTGCCTCAGCCTCCCAAGTAGCTGGGACTACAGGCATGCACCACCAGGCCTGGCTAATTTTTTGTACTTTTAGTAGTAGAGATGGGGTTTCACCATGTTGGCCAGGATGGTCTCGATCTGTTGACCTCGTGATCTGCCTGCCTCGGCCTCCCAAAGTGCTGGGATTACAGGTGTGAGCCACCACACCCAGCCCAGAAACTATTCTTAATAAGCAGAAAGCAATAGCAATAATAATAGTAACAAGAACTCTTCAATCCATGAGTAGCCTTTCAGGTGGTGACATCAATACTCACAAAAAGAACATAACAGCAGTGTCGCAGATGAAGCCAAAATCCACTATACAACTCCTTTCTTTATTCTGATCACGTTACTCTTTTTCTTTCTTTTTTTTTTTTTCATACAGGGTCTCACACTGTTGCCCAGGCTGAAGTGCATTGGTGTGATATTGGCCCACTGTAACCTCCAACTCTTGATATAAAGAGATTCTCCAGTCTCAGTCTTCTGAGTAGCTGAGATTGCAGGTGCCCACCACTATGCCTGGCTAATTTTTGTATTTTTAGTAGAGATGGAGTTTCACCATATTGGCCAGGCTGGTCTTGAACTCCTGACCTCAAGTGATATGCAGTTCTGATCACATTACTCTTAATTCAATGATTTGTTTTTTGGCTCTAAAGTAAAAATTCCTGGATGTTTGGATCCATGAGTGCTTCACCTCATGGCCAAATGAAATGGAAGCAATTTGTTTACCTATCAGTTTGAGCCTCCAGACCTCCTATTTGTTCTTCACCCAAGTATCAGAAAACTGAAGCAACTTCCATTTGGACACCAAAAAAGGAGATTCCTTCTGTGAGGGGAGAAACAAGCCTTGGATTACTCATTCTTTCTCTAAGATGGGAGGAAGGTTGGATTCTGTTGTCAGCCTGACCCCCGTCTGCACAGGACATCCCCAAATGTCTCAAAGACTCCTAGGTGTTAGTGAGAGGATCCGCAGTGGCCCTAGACTGATGCTCCAACAGTTATTCAAACAGTGGAGACTCAGGCTGACTCTGGGGCCAGAATAAGAAATAGAACAGCCTTGCCTTGAGGGACACAACTACTCTGCTCCCTTCTCAAACATCTGAGAATAGCCCCACTGCCACCTGCAGCCTCAGCCTTGACTGTTGCCCATGAGTGAACCTGCAGCTCCAAATGATTAGCAGGGGCTATAGTGGCCTGTGCCCAACTTAGCTAGGGTTGCATAGGGCAAGAGGCTCTGTGCTGTATTCCTTCTGAGGGTCCCTTTGCAGTCCCAGTATATTTTATGTATACCAGCTCCAGCTGGTGCAGCCATAACTGCTGTCAGTTTAGGCACATGTCCTGGGTGCAGGAGACCTGGGCCGCCTTCAAGCCACTCCCCTGAGATTCTGGGGCAGTCAGAAGATGCGGGCTCTGGGTGGGAGCAGCCCACCTTGGCAGCACTGTCACTGCCTTTGGCCACCTGAGGCGACCCCCAGGACTCCCCAGCCCTGTACAGTGCACCTGCGTTTATCTGTACAGCCCTTCACTCCTGCCACCCCACCCTTGCATTCTGCATTAGAGAGTTCTCTGAGAACTGTGTGTAAGTGACAGTCTTGCCAGTGGATGATCTGGAATGTGACAAGGAGCACTTGCTCTGAGAGAAATTTCAGGGTAATTGTATAAGAGAGCAATCCTGTCACAGCCTCCTCTCAGGGACAGGCCTCAGCTCTAGGGCAGCCCGTCATCTGTCGCAGGCATCTGCTGTGTCCCTGGGGCTGAGCGAGGCAGGGGATGCATGGGTGACCCTGTCTGTCGCTGGTGAGAAGTAAGGCTGCCTTCCACATGCTTCTCAGGATGCCAAGAGGCCTAGAAATTCAGAAACCCCCTTCAAGCAGCTGCGCTCACAAGAGTGCCAGAAAGGGCATAGCTCCTGCCCCCAGGCCTAGGAATGCAGCTAACTCCACCATCCCCACTTTCTCCTCCACCCCAACACATGCAGGCTAGCCTTGTCCTGGGACCTGGAGGTCCTGCCCTGGGCTGGGGCCTTTCCAGCAGCCACCAAAGTCTGGCAGACTTTCTGCATTTGAGAAACATGAGAAAGGACCCAGTGGCCCTCTGCATCCATCCCAGCCTTCCCAGTCCAGCCCTGTCCCCAGGCACTGCACAGCCTGTTTGGGGGCCAGACCACCCCATTGCCCATCCTTGTCATCCACGTGTCCCTGGCCTCCACCAAGCATGTGTGGCCACTGTGTGCCTGCCCTAGTGACTCAGTGGCTTTGTGAGGAGCAGAGTGTGTATGTTTTTTGCCTCAGAAACTATACTTTTCTGTGTAACAGACCAATAAACAGAATTTGTCAACCCCCAAAAAAAGGAAGAAAGGGAGGGAGGGAGGGGAAAAGAAAAAGAAAAAAGAAAAGGAAAAGAGAAAAGAACAGCCTGTAATTCTCAATCCAGATCTGATATTACCTGTACCTGCTCAACTAACCACTGGGCACACGGACAAGGATGCCTTTCTCCAGTAATACAATTCACACATGGGAGATGTAGTTGTCTTCATGGCTCTGGACAGTTGTGGCCCTGCCTTCCCTCTGCTCCAGTGTTTCTTTGCACTTAAAGATTCTGCCACCAAATTCAGCCTACACCAAGAGACCCTCACACAACCACAACAGCTCACTGGACACGACCCAAAGTCTGGTCCTTTCTTGTGAATCCCAGGTGGATGTCAGCCTTTATGTGTGGATTCTAGGTACCATTAATCTGGCTCTGTATTCTGGCCATCACCTGTGTGCTGGGCCTAGTGATAAGTCACCCCCTCTTCTGCGGTCAGGGCCCAGGCAGGAGAGAAGGGTAACATCACCTAGGTACTTGGCCCAGATATGTTACAATGTCTCCTAGGGAAAAGCCCATGTAAAAGTGGAGAGTAACACAAAATAGATGATGGGTCAGCCAGGCGCGGTGGCTCACGCCTGTAATCCCAACACTTTGGGAGGCGAGGCAGGCAGATCACTGGAGGTCAGGAGTTCAAGACCAGCCTGACTAACATGGTGAAAACCTGTCAATACTAAAAATACAAAAATTAGGTGGGCATGGTGGTGTATGCCTGTAATCCTAGCTACTCAGGAGGCTGAGGCAGGAGAATCGCTTGAACACAGGAGGTAGAGATTGCAGTGAGCCAAGATCGAGCTTTTGCACTCTAGCCTGGGCAACAAGAGTGAAACTCTGTCTCAAAAAAAAAAAAAAAAGATTTCCACATCCTAGAAAAAAATTGTCTTGAGTCAAAAATACTAAAAAAGGACCTGTTTGGCAGTTAGAATAACTTGTATATATTTCAAGAAGGCAGAAAAAGAATTTAAATATAAGAGTTTTCTAAAGAAATCCTTTAGGAAACAAAGAGAAACATCTATTTCTTTTTATTTTCAAGAAGAGGATGAAGCCTGTATATCTAATTTGTATCAGTCCTTACAACAGCCATGTCTAGGGCCATAATCTTGAACTCGGGGACATCTGAATTCTAGTAGGTGCTGGGTTCAGGCACCTGAGGGCTGGCCTTAGGCACACTGTGCATATCAGAAAGGGTCTGTGGGGAAGTAGAAGGCAGAAGAGGGAAAGGTGCTATCAAGGACCATGAGTGGGGGACAGTGCACAGCATCTGGAAGGACTGGTTTATGGTCAGATACTGACCCAGGCAGGGCCATGTTCTGACATATTCCTGTGCCCATGCCGGTGGATGAGGTTTTTATTGGTGTCCACAAGCCTAGGCTGATGGAGAGACCAGGTTGCTGCTGCAGTTCAGGGTCTCTGCTAGAGGTAAGCCAGAAGTTCTTTAGGCACTTGTGTAATTTTTTAGCAAGAAATTCTATAGGCAAAAGCACTATACGCATAATCCTTGAAGGTCAGGTCTTCTTGTTTTGTGAAGTGTGTGGCCACATGAATTCCTAGTGGGTATGTACACGAGTAGGTGGGAATCGTGGTGGTAGCAGGTTGGGGCAGGGAGTCTGTTCTCAGAACTCCTTTTGTCTAAGTCCTCAGGCCCCTTTTACCTTAGAAGGAGATCTGGAATCAGAGGACAGTATGCATTGTGACAGCCTATGTCTAGAACAGAGCCTCCCTTCCCAGAGACACAAAATCTCCCTCCAGCCCAAGTGTTTCTCAGTTTTCTTCCTGACACTGAATGTGTGGAGTTTGCTGAACAGCAACCAATTCTCCAACACCAACTGGCGGTCCAAAACTCAATTCTGATACCACCTTGAGTCAGTGCAGACCCCACAAGCTCAGGGCTCAGTCCCACAACACTGCCCCCACTCCCTACCTCAGTCACAATTTATAGGGACTCATCTATATTTTTCAGCTACTGCTTACATGTTGGGGACTCTCATATCCTACTTCTCAAGTTCAATAATTTGATACAACTACTCACAGAACTCATCTAACACTATAGTTGCATTTACCAGTTAATTATAAAAGATGCAAGTCAGAAAAAGCCATATACAGGAAGAAGTATACAGGGCAAGAAAAAGTTCTGGGGGGAGATGGGGTGGATAGGTAACAGCTGTAGTTAACGAAATCCCACTTCCTTTGCTGCATAAAAAATCCCTTTCTTTTTGATATCACAAAGCCAGAGACACTCTAAATTCCCATTTTTTGACTCATAAATAGACTCATAAAAAATTAAGTAATAAATTTGACTTTAATAGTTAGAACAAAATACCTGGTAATCAAACTTTGCTTAAGTTTTTCTTCTGCAGGCCCCCAAACCTTGACCCAACCTTATTGAACTAACGTACAAGCTTTCTTAATGACCCTCTTAGGAACAGGGTGACTACTGGGTAAAACAATCTCTCATCTAGGCTCTGATTTCACCATGTTATAGCTCTTCCTTTTCCTTGCACGTTTTTCTCTGACCTTCTTTGCTCATCCTTAAGAAAGAGAATCCTTTTCTGACTAGCCTTTGAGATCTTATAGTTGGTGGTTTCCCCTTGTTGCAATACTCTTTCAGAATTAACTTTTCTTTTGAGATGAAGTCTCACTGTGATACCTAGGCTGGAGTAGAATGATACAAACTGGGGTTACCGCAACCTCTGATTCCCGGGTTAAAGAGATTCTCCTGCCTCAGCCTCCCAAGTAGCTGGGACTACAGGCGTGCACCACCATGCCCAGCTATTTTTAAATTCTTAGTAGAGATGGGGTTTCACCATATTGGCCAGGCTGGTCTCAAACTCCTGACCTCAAGTGATCCGCCTGCCTCAGCCTCCCAAAGTGCCAAGATTACAAGAGTGAGCCACTGTGCCCAGCAAGGAATTAAGTAACTTCTTACCTAAATCTGAATTTGTCTTATTTTACAAAATCTAGAAACAGCCCTAGGACAGTAACAACTCCATCCTCAGAAATAGCCTCCCAACCCCACTTTCATTCCAACCCCAACTGCATCTGCCTGTGGATTTCTAGCTTTTCAGGGCTCCGCAGCTTCCCTAAGTGTAAAGGCTCTGTCCATGGCTATGGTGAGCAGGCCAGGACATGTGCAGGGGAGGCTCCTTACGCAGAACTGACTGCTTCTTTAATGATGTCCCTTTCCAGGAAAAACTATGTTTAGCTTGGAGTCACTGAGTTCAGGCTTCTACTTCCCAGTCAGTGTTATTCACTTAAATAAACAAATGACCAATAATTGAAGAAAACTGCAAAATCACTCAAACACAGTGTTTGAAGAATACTGTAAGGTGATTGTAAGACACTTAAGTTTTATACTTCAACATGAAAACATGAAGTATCAGCCGGGCGTGGGTGGCTCACACCTGTAATCCCAGCACTTTGGGAGGCCGAGATGGGCAGATCACCTGACCAACATGAAACCCCATCTCTACTAAAAATACAAAATTAGCTGGGCATGGTGGCACATGCCTGTAATCCCAGCTACTCGGGAGGCTGAGGCAGGAGAATCACTTGAACTTGGGAGGTAGAGGTTGTGGTGAGTCGAGATCGCGCCATTGCACTCCAGCCTGGGAAACAAAAGCGAAATTCCATCTCAAAAAAAAAAAAAGAGCTGAAATATCTATCTTTTTCAGACAATACACACGTCAACTAAATATTTCTATGATTTAATAAATAATATGTGAACATTTCTAGAAGGTGCCAATTTCATCTCATAAAATTTAGCATTAAACTTGGACATCCAGACCACTGGATACAGAACATAGATATCAACTGTCACAAATTCTAACCCCTGCAAAAAAGGGGAGCTGATGTTTTGACAAATATATGCAATTCACCGAATTATCTTTCACATTTGCCTGTGAAAATGTATTCACTGTCTTTTTTTTTTTTTAATTTTTTTTTTTTAAGACAGGGTTTCACCATGTTGGTCAGGCTGGTCTTGAGCTCCCAACCTCAGGTGATCTGCCCACCTTGGCCTCCAAAGTGCTTGGATTACAGGCGTGAGCCACCACACCCGGCCGAAAATGTATTCACTTTCTACAGCCATAAACAAAGAAGGATTTTCTCTATTTCTTTTCCCCAGTAGCACTGTCAAAGGAAAGCTCTGGAATTCTTTATTTGAAATCACCCCCAAAAAAGAACAGACATGAGACACTAATGACACTCACTCTGGGAAATATAAAGGTAAATAAGAATCTTTAACTGGGCCAGTCTCAGTGGCTCATGCCTGTAATCCCAACACTTTGAGAGGCCGAGTCGGGTGGATCACCTGAGGTTGGGAGTTTGAGACCAGCCTGACCAACAGGGAGAAAACCCATCTCTACTAAAAATACAAAATTAGCTGGGGGTGGTAGCACATGCCTGTAATCCCAGCTACTCGGGAAGCTGAGGCAGGAGAATCACTTGAACCCGGGAGGCAGAGGTTACAGTGAGCCAAAATCACGCCATTGTACTCCAGCCTGGGCAACAAGAGTGAAACTCTAAGACAAGCCAAACAAAGAAACAAAAAAAATAATCTTTAACAAATAAAATATATCACTAGATTTTTCTGACACCTACGTTTCATGGTCTTTGACTTTAAAAAATCTTTTAGGTGGGGGTGAGGAGGTTGGCGAGGGATAACACTTGGAGAAATGGCTTACGTAGGTGATGGAGGGTTAGAGACAGCAAACCACCAAGGCATGTGTGTACTTATGCAACAATCCTGCAAGATCTGCACATGTACCCCAGAACTTAAAGTACAATAAAAAAAAAAGAGAAATACATTTAATATTATACTTGTACTAAATAGGGTTGTTTTGAGCATTAAATGTTATACATTGATAGTAAGGTTGAACATCCATTTCTCAGAAATTCCGAGTCTTACTTGAAAGCCATGCTTATCTCCATGCCATGTAGAAAGCTGGGAGATTCTTCTCTAGAGAAAATGTATAGGATACAGTATTTAGTAAGTGTTCAATAAATGTACACTATTAAAAATCTTTTAGGCTCTACTGATAAAATGTAATTTACAGTTATTGAAAACTTGAAGTTGAAATAAGTGAAAAAAATCCTCCAAATGTGACAAACTCAGGAAGTGGCAGTGCTGATTGGAACGCAAATATGTCTGACTCAACCAGTCAAGTCAGACAGACCATGCTATCATTCAAAACATTCTCCCACCTCCATCCTGCCTATTAAATTACTCAGTGACCACCTTCCCAGGAGACACTGTACTATACCCACTGTGGGCCTCAAGTACATTTTGCTTTCAGATTCTTGCATTGCCTTACTGGGATAGATTCTTTTTGTCTTTCAGAAAAAAATATATATATACTTCTTCAAAAATCAGAAAGAGACCAGGCACGGTGGCTCACACCTGTAATCCCAGCACTTTGAGAGGCCGAGGTGGGTAGATCACAAGGTCAGGAGTTCGAGACCAGCCTTACCAACACAGTGAAACCCCATCTCTACTAAAAATACAAAAATTAGCTGGGTGTAGTGGTGTGCACCTGTAATTCCAGCTACTCAGGAGGCTGAGGCAGGAGAATTGCTTGAACCCAGGAGGTAGAGGTTGCAGTGAGCCCAGATCACGCCACTGCACTCCAGCCTGGAAAAATAGAAAGCATTTTTCCAAAAAAAAAAAAAAAAAAAAAAGCCCTTGTTCGGTGGCTTATGCCTGTAATCCCAGCACTTTGGGAGGCCAAGGTGGGCGGATCACCTGAAGTCAGGAGATTGAGACCAGCCTGGCCAACTTGGAGAAACTCCGTCTCTACTAAAAATACAAAATTAGCTGGGCATGGTGGCGCATGCCTGTAATCCCAGCTACTTGGGGAGGGTGGGTAAGGCAGGAGAATTGCTTGCTTGAACTTGGGAGGCGGAGGTTGCGGTGAGCCAAGATCACCACTGTACTCTAGCCTGAGCAACAAGAGTGAAACTCCATTTCAAAAAAAAAACTAAAAGAATCCAAAGTAGGAATTATTCCTGCCTTTTCTCCTCAATACCAACATCTGACTGTCTGGTCACCAATGTCTAAAAAGAATAAAAATTAAGTTGAGAAAAGAACATTTTTTAACTGTTTGCACACTTGCATATTTTTTTTTTTTTTGAGGCAGTCTTTTGCTCTTGTCGCCCAGGCTGCAGTGCAGTGGTGTGACCACTCACTGCAACCTCCACCTCCCGAGTTCAAGTGATTCTCCTGCCTCAGCCTCTGGAGTAGCTGGGATTAAGTCTCCTGCCACCACACCCAGCTATTTTTTTGTATTTTTAGTAGAGATGGGGTTTCACCATGTTGGCCAGGCTAGGCTCGAACTCCTGGAGTCAGGGATCCACCCACCTCGGCCTCCCAAAGTGCTGAGATTATAGGTGTGAGCCACCACACCCAGCCACTTGTGAATTTTTATTTCACTGGGAAAATCTGTAAATACATTTCAGAGTCAAGGGGCAAAATTTGTTTTTAATAATTTATTTAAAAGGGTATACTCTGCATCAGCATTGACACAAAAACTTCTATTAAACTCTGGCACTCAGATGTCACCTCCTATAAAAAGGCCTCCTTGATTTCCCAATGCTATGTTTGTGGCAATATTGATCACTACTACCATTCAGCTACCAATACCTTGTAAGTCTTTTTATTTACAAGCATTATTCTCCAGAATAAATTAATCATTTTTCCATCTATCTATGCTAATGAACTATAAACTCCTACAAGGCAGTTATATGGAGCCGTGTTCATCTATGTTATATAAATTTCCAATACATAACAGCATATATATACATATGGAATCAAAATGCTCTCAGGAACTTATTGGAAAAGTGACCAAAATTATTTTTTAAAACACTTTTAGGCTACGTGCAGTGGCTCAAGCCTACACCTGTAATCCTAGCATTTTGGGAGGCTGAGACAGGTGGATCATCTGTGGTCAAGAGTTCAAGACTTGCAGCTGAGAAGCAAGTAAAAAAAAAAGAAAGAAAGGGAAAAAAAAAAGAGTTCAAGACCAGGGAGGCAAACATGGTGAAACCCCATTTCTACTAAAAATACAAAAATTAAGCCGGTTGCGGTGGCTCACACCTCCAATCCCAGCACTTTGGAACGCCAAGACAGGTGGATCACCTGAGGTCAGAAGTTCAAGACCAACCTGGCCAATATGATGAAACCGTGTCTCTACAAAAAATACAAAAAACAATTAGCTGGTCATAGTAGTGTGCGCCTGTAATCCCAGCTACTTGGGAGGCTGAGACAGGAGAATCACTTGAACCCAGAGGCGGAGGTTGTGGTGAGCCAAGATTGAGCCACTGCATTCCAGCCTTGGCAACAAGAGTGAAATTCCGTCTCAAAAAAATAAAAATAAACACAATTAACAATTAAAATGCTGTTTCTGAAATATATAACAAAGGACAAATAGCTGATAGCGTGGTAAACTGGAGAGGAGAGAAGTTGGCCTCATTTTCTACATTTAAGAATGTAGGAATGAAAGCGGAAATTTATAATTTTACTGCAAGCCTGAGTTAGGCTAGTGGAAAAGGATAGTGAATTAGAGGCCCTGCTTGCCATACATGAGGAAGACACAGAAAGAAAGAAAAAAAAACAGCCCTTTTGCTTAGTGTTAAAATAATTAAAGAGCAGGAAATTAGACTGAAGTCGCTCTAGTGCCCTGTTGTTCCTAGATTAAAAAAATCTAAAACCTAACTCAAATGCATTTGTTAAAAATTGCTATCTTAAACAGAAACAAAATTCAGGCCTAACCAATCATAAACCTGCAATTAACTTAACGTCTGATTATATAACCGAGAAATTTCCACTTGGACCATACAAGGAAGGAGACTACATAAATGTAACCAATTCTTGAATTTAGTTTGCCTTCTCAAGCACTTTATAGAAAACCCTTTTCTTCATGCCCCTCAGGTGGAGCACAAATCATGACTGGGTGCTTTCCATTTCACCAGTCGCTGTTTGCTCAAATAAAGTCGTTTCCGTTTTAAAATTGACTCCCTTTAATTTTTAACAAGAGAGGCCGTGCACGGTTGTTCCTATCCGCAATCCCAGCACTTTGGGAGGCCCAGGCGGGCGGATCACCTGAGGTCGAGATTTCGAGACCAGCCTGGTCAACATGGTGAAACCTCGTCTCTACTAAAAAATACAAAAATTAGCAGGTCACAGTGCCGGGCGCTTGTAATCTCAGCTACTCCGGAGGCTGAGGCAGGAGAATCGCTTGAGCCAGGGAGGTAGAGGTTGCAGTGGGCCGAGATCGCGCCCGGCCTTTAAAAAAAAGTTTTCAGCAAGAGAAACTGAAGACCCCACGGGCCGCAGCCCCTCTCACACACACACCGAGGGGGGATTCTGCCCCGATGACCCGCCTGGAATCCCTGAACAATCTGGGAACTACTCGGGGCTGCGGGTGCAGAGCTGCCTAAGGAGCTCCAGACAGGGCGCGGCGGAGGGACAGGCGGGACGTGGGGGTCTCGGCTGCGGGCCCAGCCGCCATCTTGTGGCCAGAGGGGCCTGGGGCCAGACAGGCTAGCAGGCACTCAGGTCGGTGACCTGGGAGCGGACGGTGGGGAGGCCGGTCCCGCTGGTTTCACAGCTCGCTCACCCGTCTCGGATACCCAACCCCGCATACTCACCATTTCCTAGTTTCCAGAATGTCCTGGCATCCTAGCTGTGCGTCTCCCAGGGCCTGCAGATCACAGGGCAACAGAGGCTCTGACAAAGTCACCAGGGGACACTGAACAGCAAAGACGGATCCTAAACTCTATCGGGAGAGACAAACACCCCGCCACACTCCAGAAGCCACGCCCCCTCTCCGACTGCGCGCCTGATTGGGCGGTTCCCACGCCAGCGTCACTGATTGCATAAAGCCGCAGGACCCATCTCCCACCCCCAATCTCCCCAGCATCACAGCATTTTACAGACAGGGAAACAGCTTCAAGTAGGCGGGGTCACCAGCCCAGGGAATAACAGCTAAGCTGAGACTTGAATCTTTCCCTTACCTAGGTCGGCTTATATAATGCATCTTATTTGCTATTTAAGGGTAAGAAGTAAAATATTTGGACACCCTTTCAACAACTTTTTAAACATTTTGATAATGCAGGGAAGATCTTCATCCCATCCCTGAGCCCCTCTTTCACCATGCTGTACCACACTGCTGTACACATGTTGTGATGACCATTAGCAATAGGGGGCAGCGGGGGCTGAATGGACAAGCATTAATTATGCTGCCCAAATTTGCTCATCTTAGAACGGCTCCTCAACCATTCTGTATAAAGTGGCTGTTCTCAGAGAAATTATGCCCTGACTTCGCTGCATCTCAGTCTGACCTCTTTTTTATTTTTAATTACTGGATTACTCTCATTAACGGAGTTATTTCACTTTCTATTTAAAAATGAAATTGGCCAACTGTCCTCTGTAGGTGTCCTGATTTGACTTGCTAGTTTAGACCCTGGAGCTAGCGGTGAGAAAATACTTGAGCCAAATCAGAACACCTTATTCTCAGCTGGAGGATATATAGGAATTCATTAATAATATCTCACAGTTTGGCGGCTCACGCCTGTAATCCCAGCACTTTGGGAGGCCGAGGCGGTCGGATCACCTGAGGTCGTGAGTTTGAGACCAGCCTAACATGGAGAACCCTCGTCTCTACTAAAAATATAAAATTAGCCGGGCGTGGTGGCGCTTGCCTGTAATCCCAGCTACTGAGGAGGCTGAGGCAGGAGAATAGCTTGAACCTGGGAGGCTGAGGTTGCAGTGAGCCGAAATGGTGCCATTGCACTCTAGCCTGGACAACAAGAGCAAAACTCCATCTCAAAAAAAAAAAAAAAAAGAGGCCGGGTGCAGTGGCTCACATCTGTAATCCCAGCACTTTGAGAGGCAGAGGCGGGCGGGAGTTTGAGACTAGCCTGGCCAACATGATGAAACCCTGTCTCCACTAAAATACTAAAAAATTAGCTGGGCATGGTGCCACATGCCTGCAATCCCAGCTGCTCGGGAGGTGAGGCCGGAGAGTTGCTTGAACTGGGACTGGGAGGCGCAGGTTGCAGTGAGCCAAGATAGTGCCACTGCACTCCAGCCTGGGCTACAGAGTGAGACTCTGTCTCAAAAATAATAATAATATCTCACACTTTTCTCAATACCCATTATATTTAACAGTGATAGCTTGGAGGGCAGAGAGGGAAAACAGATGACACAAACTTAGAAGTTCAATTTTGTTATGTTTTTTTGTTTTGATTTTGGAGATAAGTCTTACTCTGGGACTCAAGCTGGAGAAGAGTGGCACAATCATAGATCACATTTTAGTTGTAACAGTTTTTTGTAAAATATTTTCATCTGAGTGTGGTAGCTCACATCTGTAATCTAAAGGCTTTGGGAGGCCATGGTGGAATGATCATTTAAGCCCAGGAGTTGAAGATCAGTCTGGGCAACATAGTGAAACTCAGTCTCTACAAAAAATTCTAAAAATTGACTTGGTGTGGTGTTGCATCCTTGAGAAAGTGAGGTGGAAGAATCATTTAAGTTTAAGAGGCTGCAGTAAACCATGATTCGGCCACTGTACTCCAGCCTGAGTGATGGAGTGAGACCTGTATGTGTGTGTATAGACACACACGCACTTATGTATATATAGTAATAATATGTATGTAAAAAAAATTCAAGTGCAGAAGACACACACACGTGTATGTATACATAATAACGTGTATGTAAAAATAATTCAAGCACAGAAGAAAAGTGAAAGAGCATTGTGGGGGATGTGAAGAAAGGTGAGCTACCTCATGTTCACGTTTGATAGAAACCGTAGTGGAAGACTATACTTTCAGGGATCGTTTCTATAGTTTGTTACTAGAGAAGTTTCTCTGACCTTGTAGAGTACCATTGGAACCAACCCAAATGCCCATCAATGATAAACTGGGTAAAGAAAATGTGACATACATACACCATGGAATACGGTGTAGCCATAAAAAGGGATGGGTTCATGTCCTTTGCAGGGACGTGGATGTAGCTGGAAACCATCATTCTCAGCAAACTGACACAAGAACAGAAAACCAAACACTGCATGTTCTCACTCATAAGTGGATGCTGAACAATGAAAACACATGGACACAGGGAGGGGAACATCACACACAGAGGTGGGTGGGATGTTTGCAGAGTCCTTTATGTTTCAGAAATTCTGAAAAGAAAACAAAAAAATTACAATTTTAAACTGTATTAATTTCACTGAGTCAACTGGAATAAAAGATGTCCTTGACCTGGAAGTTTTTTTTTTTTTGAGATGGAGTCTTGCTCTGTCACCCAGGCTGGAGTGCAGTGGTGCAATCTCAGCTCATGGCAACCACTGCCTCCCGGGTTTTTGCAGTTGTCCTGCCTCAGCCTCCTGAGTAGCTGGGAATACAGGCGCACGCCACCACACCCAGCTAATTTTTTGTATTTTAGTAGAGATGGGGTTTCACTATGTTGCCCAGGCTGGTCTTGAACTCCTGAGCTCAGGCAATCTGCACGCCTTGGCCTCCCAAAGTGCTGGGATTACAGGTGTGAGCCACCGCGCCCCGCTGAACTGGAAGTTTTAAGTGACACCTAAGGATAACCACCAGTGTCTTGGCCATGGAATTCTCCTGCATGATTCCTGCCCCCAATTTGATTTGTAGCCTCATGGTTGTATTGTCCTAAACGTGCTTTTCTCTGACCTTGTCCAGTGAATATGGTTCACACGGTTAACACCACTTTTTGAGAGGGGAGCATTATGTAAAACTGATAATGGATTACATTTAGTTACCTCTGTGCCTCTTGGTCACCTGAGAGGCCCATTTGTACTTAAGTGTATTAGTGCTTTCAGACCTCATTGGACAATTCAAATGACAGGGGCTGTTTTATAAAAGAAACAAAAGCTTTAGATGTAAAATCTTTTTCTTCTTTTCCTAGGTGAAATATTTCAATTTTTTTTTAAAGGGAAAATAGTGGTATCTGAGCTGGTTTCATGTGGGAATTGCCATGTGCTTGGTTGTGGTTTCAGTGTGGATGGGCAGTTCTTCAAGATGGTCACGGTGGCTCATGCCTGTATTCCCAGCACTTTGGGAGGCCGAGGCAGGTGGACCACCTAAGGTTGAGAGTTCAAGACCAGCCTGACTAACATGGAGAAACTCCATCTCTACTAAAAATACAAAATTAGCCGGGCGTGGTGGCGCATGTCTGTATTCCCAGCTACTGGGATGCTGAGGCAAGAGAATCACTTGAACCTGGGAGTTGGAAGTTGTGGTGAGCCGAGATCGTGCCATTGCACTCCAGCCTGGGCAACAAGAGTGAAGCTCCTTCTCACATAAATAAATAAATAAATAAAGATGGAAAACCAAGTCTCATTGAGCTGGAGGAACCACACTCACCTTTCTGCACATCCCACACCTTTGTCTTTCACTTTTCTTCTGTGCTTGAATTTTTTTACCATACATATTATTTTTGTTACATACATGTCCGTGTGTGTGTGCGTATGTGTGTGTATATACACACCTGTACAGGTTTCACTGTCACCCAGGCTGGAGTGCAGTGGCTAAAACATGGGTCACTGCAGCCTCAACTGCATAGACTCAAGTGATTCTTTCACCTCAGCCTCTCGAATAACTGGGACTACAGGCATGCAACACTACATCCAGCTAATTTTTATAATGTTTTGTAGAGACTGAGTCTAGGTTTCCCAGACTGATCTTGAACTCCTGGACTTAAGCCATCATTCCACCATGGCCTCAGAAAGTGTTTGGATTATAGGTGTGAGACACCACACCCAGACACAAATATTTTATAAAAAACTATTATAACCAAAATATGATCTATTATTGTGCCACTGTTCGCCAGCCTGGGCACCAAAGTGAGACCTTGTCTACAAAAACAAAACAAAATAAATAAAGTTATAACAAAATTGAACTTCTAATTTTGTGTCCTATGTTTCCCCTCTCTGCCCTCCAAGCTATCACTGTTAAATGTAATGGATAATGAGAAAACTATTAAGAGAAAAAAAAATTCAAAAGTAGGAAAGTCGAAAAAAGAATAAAAAAGAGAAAACTGTTAGATATTATGAAGGAAATCTCTGATGTAGCTCAAGTATTTTCTTCTTCTTCTTTTTCTTCTTTTTTTTTTTTTTTTTGAGATGGAGTTTTCCTCTGTCACCCAGGCTGGAGTGCAATGGCACAATCTCTGCTCACTGCTACCTCTGCCTCCCAGGTTCAACTGATTCTCCTACCTCAGACTTTCGGGTAGCTGAAATTACAGGTGCATGTCACCACACCTGGCTAATTTTTCTATTTTTAGTACAGGTGGGGTTTTACCATATTGGCCAGGCTGGTCTCGAACTCCTGACCTAAGGTGATCTGCCTGCCTCTGCCTCCCAAAGTGGCAGATTGCAGGCAAGAACCACTGTGCCTGGCCAGCTCAAGTATTTTCTCATACCTACCTCCATGGTCTAAAGTAGCAAATCAGATTAGGACACCTATAGAGGACAGTTGACCATTTTCAAATAGAAAGTGAAATAACCCCGTTAATGAGAGTAATACAGTAATTTTATTTATTTACTTTATTATTATTATTTTTGAGACAGAGTCTTGCTCTGTTGCCCATGGTGGAGTCCAGTGGTGCGATCTCGGCTCACTGCAACCTCGGCCTCCCGGGTTCAAGCAATTTTCTTGTCTCAGCCTCTGGAGTAGCTGGGATTACATGTGTGCGCCACCGTGCCTGGCTGTTTTAGTATATATATATATATTTTAAGATGGGGTTTCACCATGGTGGCCAGGCTGGTCTTGAACTCCTGATATCAGGTGATCCACCCACCTCGGCCTCCCAAAGTGCTAGGATTACAGGAGTGAGCCACCGCGCCCGGCCAGCTTTTTGTATTTTTAATAGAGATGGGGTTTCACCATATTGGTCAGGTTGGTCTCGAACTCCCGACCTTATGATCCACTGGCCTCTGCCTCCCAAAGTGCTAGGATTACAGAGGCGAGCCACTGCGCCCAGCCAATCCAGTAATTTTATTTTATTTTATTTATTTTTTGAGATGGAGTTTTGCTCTTGTTGCCCAGGCTCAAGTGCAACCTCGGCCTCCGGGGTTCAAGTGATTTTCCTGTCTCAGCCTTCGGAGTAGCTGGGATTACAGGTGCATGCCACCACACCAGGCCTTTTTTTTTTTTTTTTGTAGTTTTAGTAGAGACAGGGGTTTCATCATATTGGTCAGGCTGGTCTCGAACTCCTGACCTCAGGTGATCCACCCACCTCAGCCTCCCAAAGTGCTGGGATTACAGGCGTGAGCCACCGCGTCTAGCCCAATCTAGTAATTTAAAAAAAGAGAGGTCAGACTGAGATGCAGCACAGTCAGGGCAAAATTACCCTGAGAATAGCCACTTCACACAGATTGGTTTAGAAGCTTTTCTAAGATGAGCAAATCTGGGCAACATAATTCATGTGTCCAAACGTTCTGTTTCTTACCCTTAGGTAACTACTAAAATTCATTATACAAGCAGACCCAGGTAAGGGGAAGAGCAAGTGTATTTCAAGCCTCAGCTCACTTGTTAATTAGCTGTAATTCGGGCATGTGATCCCGCCTACTTGAGCCTGTTTCCTCGTCCAAAAAATGCACTAACGCTGGGAGGGTGGGGGTGGGAGGTGGTCCTGGGGCCTCATCCAATCAGTGGCGCTGGCGTCGGAACCGCTCAATCAGAAGCGCAGTTGGAGAGGAGGGCGTGGCTTCCGGCTTTGGCGGGGCCTTTGTCTCTCGGCCCCGCCAGAAGTTGGGATCCATTTCGTCTGTTCCGCTCTTCCATCTCGGTATCCCCCCCATGGTGACTTTGTCACAGCTTCCGTTGCCCTGTTATCTGCAGGTCCTGGGAGACGCACAGCTAAGATGCCAGGACATTCTGGAAGCTGGGAAATGGTGAGTGTGCGGGCTTAGGCCTACCGAGAGCGGGGAGCGAGCTGTGAAACCAGCGGGACCGGTCTCCCCACCGTCCGCTCCTGGGTCACCAACCTTGAGTCCCCGCTGGCGCAGCTCCACCCCAGGCCCGTCTGTCCGCAAGATGGCGGCTGGGCCCTCAGCTGAGACCCCTGCGTTCCACCCCCCGCCCCACTTCCCTGCGTGGCCCCCTGTCTGGAGTTCCCTGGGCAGCTCTGCATCCGCATCCCCGAGTACTGCCCAGATTGTCCGGAGGCGAGTCAGCGGGGCGGAATCCTGACTCGGTGTGTACGCAGGACGGGCTGCGGCCCTGAGGTCTTCAGTTTCTGTTGTTAAAATTTTTTGTTTGTTTGCTTTTTTTTGAGACGGAGTCTCGCTTTGTAGCCCAGGCTAGAGTGTAGTGGCCCAATCTCGGATCAGTGCAACCTCCGTCTCCCGGGTTCAAACAATTCTCCTGCCTCAGCCTCCCGAGTAGTTGCGACTACAGGCGCATGCCGCCACGCCCTGCTAATTTTTTTTTTTTTTTTTTTGTATTTTAGTAGAGACGGGGTTTCACCATGTTGGTCAGGCTGGTCTTCAACTCCTGACCTCGTGATCCACCTGCCTCGGCCTCCCAAAGTGCTGGGATTACAGGTGTGAGCCACCACGCTCGGCCTTTTTTTTTTTTTTTAAAGACAGAGTCTCACTTTGTCACCCAGGCTGGAGTGCAGTGGCATGATCTTGGCTCACTGCAGCCTCCTCCTCCTGGGTTCAAGTGATTCTCCTGCTTCCGCCTCCCAAACACCTGGGATCACATGTGCGTACCACTACGCCCGGGTAATTTTTATATTTTTAGTAGAGATAGGATTTCGCCATGTTGGCCAGGCTGGTCTTGAACTGCTGACTTCAAGTGATCCATCCTCCTCAGCCTCCCAAAGTGCTGGGATTACAATTATGAGCCACCATGCCCAGTCAAGAATTACCAATTTTTTGAATACTATATAAATCTCTTGTGGTACAGAGAGTGTCATTATAGGGTTCAGTACACAGGAGAGATTGTGTTTCTTCTTTGCTTACCTACTAACCATTAGAATTGTCACCCTCACACAGTGTTGGAGCCCACTGGTAAGGTCCTGAATCTCATGTACAGACACAGTCTACAGTTGAAATTGTGGTTGTCATATGTGAACATTCGGCAAGAGTTTGAATAATGACTCATTTCTAAATCTAGTTCATAGGCAGGTGATAATTTTTCTATCTGAACCATTGAGAATTTGCCTTCATGTCCTCCTGAGGACATGTTGACTCTCATACCTGGGCTGAGGGCAGAGCGAACACAGTTCACAAGAGGCATGGAGGATCTCATGCACAGGTTCAGTTCATTGGTGAGATTGTCAGTAGAGTACTTAGACCCAACATAAAGAATGTAGTGACTCTCATACCTAGAACTGGAACCTCTGTGGGATTGTTAATTCATCACTGGACCTTCCTGCAGGTGTAATTGTGATACACTCCTTTGTGCAGCACCTGAGTGATTTCGGTTTCCTGCCTCGTCCCATCCCAAAGGTAAGATTGTAATATATCGCTGGTCCCAGCACCCAGTTCTCTTTTTATGGGACCCCACAAATTTTGAGTATTATAAAATATTACTGGATTCTGCACCCATGTTATATGACTCTCCCACTTGTACCCTACGTGTTGTGCCATATTGTGGCACAATATGTTGCATTATAAATGGTTACATATAAGACTGGGGACAATGGCTCATGCCTGTAATGCCAGCACTTTTGGGAGGCTGAGACAGGTGTATCACCTTAGGTCAGGAGTTCAAGACCAGCCAGATCAATATGGTAATACCCTATCTCTACTAAAAATACAAAAATTAGCCTGGAGTGGGAACTACAGTACGCCTGTAGTTCCAGTGACTCAGGCCGCTAAGACAGGAGAATTGCTTGAATCTGGGACATGGAGGTTGCAGTGAGCTGAGATTGCACTACTGCACTCCAGCCTGGGTGACAGAGTGAGACTCTGTCTCAAAAAAAAAAAAAAGTTACATATTCCTGGGTCCAAAACCCAGGGTATGTAACCCTTTCTTTCCAGACCCTGCCTACATGAAGCTTTGTTTGTGATATAACTCAATGATGCCCATCACCATGGTGATGTTACTTTCTTTTTGTTGTTGTTGTAGTTTTTGTTGTTGCTGAGATGGAGTCTCGCTCTGTTGCCCAGGCTGGGGTGCAATAGTATGATCTTGGCTCACTGCAACCTCCGCCTCCTAGGTTCAAGCGATTCTCCTGCCTCAGCCTCCTGAGTAGCTGGGACTACAGGCATGTGTCACCACACCCAGCTAATTTTTGTATTTTTAGTAGAGATGGGGTTTCACCCTGTTGACCAGGCTGGTCTCGAACTCCTGACCTCAAGTGATCCACCCGCCTTGGCCTCTCAGAATGCTGGGATTACAGGTGTGACCCACTGTGCCCGGCTGGTGGTGTTACTTTCTTCTGCCTGGTCTCTGTTCACAGAGACCTAGCATCAAGGTGATGTGACTCTTTTTTCTTAGGCCCTGCATATTTGTGTATTGTGACATATTGCTTGACTCAACACCTAAAGGATGGGAGTCTCCTAACTGGGCCCTTCCTACAGGGAGCATTGTGACATGTCTCTGCCTTCCTCACCTAGGAGATGTAACTCTCTTCTGCCTGCACCCTGCCTACAGGGAAAATTGAGGCATATTGCTATGACCAGATGATGTGTTTTTTCTGCCTGGGTCTTTATTACAGAAATGATGGTTGACATGTTGCTGGGCCCAGCATCCAGTTGATGTGACTATCTCCTTTTGCATGGTCCCTGCTTACTGGAACATTGTAGCAGATTGCTACACCCAGCACCTAGCTGATGGGATTCTTCCCTGGTTTTAGGTTTTGCCTGCAGCAGACATTGTGACATATTGCTGGGCCCTGCACTGACATTATGTGACTCTTCTGCCTGTGATATGCCCACTTGGGCCACTGTGACATTGCTGGGTCCAACAGCCGGGTGATACAACTTTTATGCCTGGACTCTGCCTATGGGTGACATTTTGAAATGTCTTTGTACCAGTCACACAGGTGATTTGACTTTCTGTCTTACTGGTCTCTGCTCTCAGGAAGTTTTGTGACATTTTGCAGCACATAGCTGATTTTATATATATATTTTATATATATATTTTGAGACGGAGTTTCACTCATGTTGCCGAGGCTGGAGTGCAATGGTGTGATCTCAGCTCACCACACACAACCTCTGCCTCCCTGGTTTAAGCGATTCTCCTGCCTCAGCTTCCGTGGTAGCTGGGATTACAGGTATGCACCACCACACCCAGCTAATTTTGTATTTTTAGTAGAGAATAGGGTTTCTGGCCAGGCGTGGTGGCTCACACCTGTAATCCTAGCACTTTGGGAGGCCGAGGTGGTCTCCAGGATGGTCTCGATCTCTTGACCTCGTGATCCACCTGCCTCAGCCTCCCAAAGTGCTGGGATTATAGGCGTGAGCCACCATGCCTGGCCAACTGTCCTTTTTTATCTGGGCTTTGTCCATACGTCAGATTATGATATATCTTTGGGCCTGGGTCGTGCTAACATTAAGGAGAGTGACTTACTGCTTGGCCCAGCACACAGGTGATGTGATTCTTGTGCTTGGTCCCTGTCCAAGTAGTCATTGTGACATATCTCTTGGCCAATCACCTAAATAATAGATCTCTCCTCTTTTTTTCTGAACCTGTCCACAGTAGGAAATATGAGATGTCTCTTGGCCCAGCACCTATGTGATGTGACTCTCTCATGCCTAGGACCCTGCCCACTGTAGTGATTGTGCCACCAGCTCCTACGTTATCTGACTCGTCTTCTTCCTGAGCCCTGCAAACAGGTAGCACTAGGAAATATCTCTGGGCCTTTCACCTAGGTGATGTGACTTTTCTGCCTGGACTCTCCTCTCAGGGGGTATTGTGACATGTTGCTGGATGCAGCATTTAGTTGATGTGACATCTTCTCTACTGCTTGGACTCTGACCAAAAAAAAAGATTTAGATGTATCAGTAGGCCCACCGCTTACATAGTGGAATTCTTGTCTTGTCTTGTCTGGGCCTTGCATACATTTTTGTATTGTGACATATAGCTGGGTGTGTCACCAAGGTGATGGGAGTCTCTGACAGAAGCCCTGGCCATGAGAGTATTATGACATATTTTTTTAATTCATCACCTAGGTGATGTGACTTTTTTTCAGCCTGTGCCCTGCCAAAGGAGGATTGTGATGTATCCCTGGACCCAGCACCTAGATGATGTAATTCTCATCTTTTGCCTGGACCTTGCATATTTTGGATATTGTTACATATCACTGGGTCTGACATTAGAGAATGGGAGGCTTCTGCCTGGGCCCTGCCCACAGGGAACCTTGTGACATATTTAGACATCTGTCAATTATAAAATGTGACTTTCCTCATCTATATGTACCATGTCCCAAAAAAAGATTGTAACATATCACTGGGATCAGCAACCAGATAATATGTCTCACCTCTCAGGGTGTTGCTCACAGAGAGCATTGTAACATATTATTGGGCCCAGCATCCAGGTGATGTAACTTGGCTGCCTGTGTCCATATTATAGGGAGAGATTTTAAGGCATCTCTGGCCAAGCATCTAGGTGGTGTGACTCTCCTGCCTGGTCCTTGCCCTCAAAAAAGACTGTGACCTTTCTCTGGACCAGCCCCAGGTGATGTGACTCCTCACTCCTTACCCATAGGTATAATTGCAACATATATTTTGCCCCACCTTACAATCACTATGATGATTCTCATACCTTGAGTCAGGCAGTAAAGAGATACACATTGCCTAGCTAGGCTTGGGAAAACAAACATGATTCTAAGTTTTCTTTTTTTGCAAGGGTCATAGAGAATTACCACTCTCTCAAATGTTGTAAAAAGCTCTCAGGTAGCACAAAGAGTATCATCACAAGCCAAAAACACAGATGAGATTGTGGTTTGTTTGTTTTTTGAGACTGAGTATCACTCCCCTCCAGTGCAGGCTGGAGTGCAGTGGTGCGATCTCAGCTCGTTGCAACCTCTACCTCCTGGGTTCAAGTGATTCTCCTTCCTCAGCCTCCCAAATAGCTGGGATTACAGGCGTGCACCACCATGCCCAGCTAATTTTTGTATTTTTATTAGAGATAGGGTTCACCATGTTGGTCAGGCTGGTCTCAAACTCTTGGCCTCAGGTGATCTACCTGCCTCGACCTTCCAAAATGTTAGGATTACAGGCGTGAGCCACTACGCCTGGCTGAGATTGTGTTTCTTTCTTTTTTTTCCTTTTGAGACGGAGTTTTGCTCTTATTTCCCAGGCTGGGGTGCAGTGGTGCAATTTTGGCTCACTACGTCTCCCTCCTGGGTTCAAGCAATTCTCCTGCCTCAGCCTCCCGAGTAGCTGGGATTACAGGCACCCACCACCATGCCCAGCAAATTTTTTGTTTTTAGTAGAGACAGGGTTTCACCGTGTTTGTCAGGCTGGTCTTGAACTCCTGACCTCAGGTGATCTGCCCGCCTCAGCCTCCCAAAGTGCTGGGATTATAGGGGGAGCCACCGCTCCCGGCCTGAGATTGTGTTTCTTAAATGAACACCGTGCCAATCGTTATAATTGTAAGCTTAGCATGGACAAAGCTCATTGATGAGGTCCTAAATCTCACATACAGATGCAGTCCACAGTTGGAATTGTGACTGTGATATGCAGACATCCAGCCAGAGTAGGAATGATGGCTCATTTCTAAACATAGCCCATAGACAGGTGAGGAGTCTCCTATATGGATCATTGAATTGGAGAGATGTTGACTCTTAAATCTGGGCCTAAGGCCACAGGTACGATCATGTGTTTATGCAACCATGAAGATCTCAGAGTGGATCTGAATCTCATGCATATTGTATAAAGCCCCTGGGTAACACACTGAGTGCCCTTACATGGCCCAGCACATAAGGTGACATTGTGACACTCATGCACAACCAGCCAACAGTAAATATTGTCATCCCTTAACATAAACACAACCCACTTCTGAAGTTCTGGATGTCACACCTGGAGGCTGTGGAAAGTCGCAAAATTGACTCTTGTTTGTTTGTTTGTTTGTTTTGAGATGGAGTGCAGTGGCGTGATCTCAGCTGACTGCAACATCCGCCTCCTGGGTTTCAGCAGTTCTGCCTCTGCCTCCCGGGTAGCTGGGACTACAGGCACATTCCACCATGCCTGGCTAATTTGGTATTTTTAGTACAGACGGGGTTTCACCATGTTGGCCAGGCTGGTCTCGAACTCCTGACATCAGGTGATCCACCTGCCTTGGCCTCCCAAAGTGCTGGGATTACAGGTGTGAGCCACCATGCCTGGCTGTAAAATTGACTCTTCTTTGTGAATCTGGTTCACAGATGGATTGGTGCCTCTCAGATCAAGGTTCAGCTCACCTGTGAGACTATGATTTTACTGAGGAGACACAGTCTACAGAAGAGATTGAGGCTGTTATGCATGGATTCATCTACATTGAGGTTGTGACTTCTGTACTTAAACCCAACATCCAAATGGTATCGACTCTCATACCTAGAATGAAGACATGTGAAGAGTTGTTTATCTCATTTCTGGGTCTTTCTGCAGGTATGATTGTGACACATGCCACTGCTCAGAACATGAGTGATTTGACTCTCCTGCCCAGGCCCAGTACACAGATAGGATTGTGACATATCACTGGACCCAGCATGTAGATGATGTGACCCTATACTCTTGCCTTGGTGCTGCCACAGAGGGCATTGTGACATATCAGTAGTCCCTGCACCCAGGTAATGTGTTTCTCTTTTCTGTGCCACATGGGCTATTGTAACATATTGCTGGGTCTAACAACAAAGTGATATGAATCTCCTACTTAGACCCTGGCTACAGGAGACATTTTGCCATATTTCTGGACCCATCATCTATTTTTTTTTTTTTTTGACCTGGAGTCTTGCTCTGTCACATAGGCTGAAGTGCAGTGGTGCAATCTTGGCTCACTGCAGCCTCTGCCTCCCAGGTTCAAGCAATTCTCCTGCGTTAGCCTCCCAAGTAGCTGCCCACCTAATTGCCATGCCCGCCTAGTTTTTTGTATTTTTAGTAGAGATAGGGTTTCACCATGTTGGCCAGCTTGGTCTCAAACCCCTGACTTCAGGTGATCCACTGGCCTCGGCCTCCCAAAGTTCTAGGATTACAGGCATGAGCCACCACACCTGGCTCTATTATTATTACTATTTTAGATGGCTTTTTGCTCTTTTTGCCCAGGCTGGAGTGCAGTGGCGGGATCTTGGCTTACCGCAATCTTTGCCTCCTGGGTTCAAGTGATTCTCCTGCCTCAGCCTCCTAGGTAGCTGGGATTACAAGCATGCGCCACCACGCCCAGCTAATTTTTGCATTTTTAGTAGAGACAGGTTTTCACTGTGTTGGTCAGGCTGGTCTCAAACCTCAAACTCTTGACCTCAGGTGATCCACCTGCCTCGGCCTCCCAAAGTGATGGGATTATAGGCATGAGCCACCGCTCCTGGCTGACCCATCATCTATTTTATGTTACTCTCCACTTTTACATGGGCTTTTCCCTAGGAGACATTGTAACATATCTGGGCCAAGCACCTAGGTGATGTTACCCTTCTCTCCTGCCTGGGCCCTGACCACAGAAGAGGGGTGACTTATCACTAGGCCCAGCACACAGGTGATGTGATTTTTCTGCCTGGTCCCTGTCCAGAGAGGACATTGTATACATTTGCCTGCACTGATAAACTAGATGATGTGACTCTCCTTTTGTCTCTGAGACTTGTCGGACAGTGGGATTGTGACATATCACCTGTCTCAGGACCTACATAGTGTGATTTTTGTTCCATGCCTCAGTCCTGCCCACTGGGGTGATTGTGACATATAACTAACTAGGCCCAATTCCTAGGTTATGTGACTCTTCTTCACTTAGGGCATTTTGACATATTTCTGGAGCCTTCTCTTAGATGATGTGACTTTGCTGTATGGGCCCCTTATTTTCAGAAAGTATTGTGCCGTAATTTTTGACCTAGTAACAAGGTGATGTTACCCTGTCTTCTGCTTGGTTTCTGCCCAAGGAGGGATTGTGATTTATCACTGGGCCCAGCACCTTGGTGATGTGACTCTCCTCTCCTACTCTAGGTTTCAGGTAGAAAAGGAGAGTCACATCACTTAGAGGAGAAACAGAAAAATATGTCATAATTCTGTTAGTAGGACCCATGCAGGAGAGTCACATCACCTAGTTGTTGGACCCAGCAATTTTTTTTTTAATATACACAATTTTCAATGTATACAATACACGATTCACTAACACCGAGGGGAAACAAATTGTGTATATTAAAATATGGCTGGTCCAGTACCTAGGTGATGTGACTCTCTTGCATGAGCCCTGCTAATAGAGGAATTATGACCTATCTTTTTGTTTAAGTGATGTAACTCTTCTTTTTGTTTGTTTGTTTTTTGAGACAGAGTCTTGCCCTGTCACCCAGGCTGGAGTGCAATGGCAAAATCTCTGCTTACTGCAACCTCCGCCTCCTGGGTTCAAGTAATTCTCCTGCCTCAGCCTCCCAAGTAGCTGGGATTATAGGTGCACACTACCATGACTGGCTAATTTTTTGTATCTTTAGTAGAGACAGTGTTTCACCATGTTGACTAGGTGGGTCTCAAACTCCTGACCTCGTGATCCACCCACCTCGGCCTCCGAAAGTGCTTGGATTACAGGCGTGAGCTACCGCGCCCAGCCATAACTCTAATTTCTACCTGAACCCTGTAAAAGGGAGGGGATTGTGACATATCACTGGACTCTACATCTAGGTGATATCACCACTCTTCTCTTTTACCTGAGCCCCTTGTATTGTGGGTATTTTGACATATCACTGGGTCAAACCAAATTGGTGAAAAGCTCTTGCCTGGGCCTTGTCTATAGGAAGCCTTGTGACATATCTGTGCATGCATTACTTTGGAGCTATGACTCTCTTCTTCCATCTGCACCACGCCCACAGGAAGATTGTGATGCACCTCTGGGTTCAGCAGCCAGGTGCTGTGTCTCTTGTGCCCAGGTTGCCTGCAGAGAGAATTGTGACATAGCTGGTCCCAGTATCCAAGTAATGTGATTGTTGTCTGCACCTTGCTTTCGAGAGGGAATTGTAACATAACCCTGATCAGTTAGCCAGGTGATATTACTCTCCTGCCTGGTCCCTGTCCTGAAAAATTGTGATATATTTCTGACCCAGTACACAGGTGATGTTACTCTCCTATTTGCTTTCTACTCACAGGTTACATTGTGTCATATACTTTCACCCAGCTCACAGTTGTGATGATGATCCTCATACCACAATCCAGTCAATAGCAGAGATACTGGTGCTTGTAGCTAGACTTAGAGAAATGGGTAAAGTCCTGGGTCTTCTCTTGGTAAGAACATCGTAAAGGATTACCATTCCTTCACATTTTGTATATAGTCTTCGGACAGTACAGAGAGTGTTATGATAGGGCCAAGAACACAGGTGAGACTGTGTTTCTCATATCCACAACCTAGCAAATGTTAGCATTGTCACCCTCACACATAGACAGAGCACACTGGGAGATCCTGAATTTCATATGTGAATGGAGTCCACATTAAAAATTGTGACTGTCGTATGTAATCACGTGACAGCAGTTAAGACTTCCTAATATGTATAAAAGCAAGCTGTGCCCTGACCACCTTGGGCACATATCATCAGGACCTCCTGAGACTGTGTCATAGGCTTATTTTTAGCCTTGGCACGGTAAACCTTTTAAATTGATTGAGAGCTGTTTCAGATACCTTTTGGTTTACACAGCCATGGGCCTGCTAGCTGGAATATACTCCTGAGTGTAAATAGCCCAACCATAAGCCACCTGCTCAGTAGAAGAAGTGAATCAACAGCAGGGCCTAGCATAGGTTAAGGACACATGAAGTGGGTGGCCCTCTGCGTCCTGGCTCCTAATGGAAAGGACAGTCACATAGATGTTTCTGAATGTTTGGACAGCCTGGCCTTTCCTGACCCAAATCCCCCCACCAGCTTTTAATAAAGCACACCTTTGTCAGAGGTGTGTGAACCAGAGCAGCTCTATTTTAAATAGGAGCTGGGTGAAATGAGGCTGAAACCTCCTGGGATGCATTCCCAGACAGTTAAGGTATTCTAAGTCACAGGATAAAATAGAAGGTCAGCACAAAATACAGGTCATAAAGACCTTGCTGATAAAACAGGTTACAGTAAAAGAGCTGGCCAAAACCCACTAAAACGAAAATGGCAGTGAGAGTGACCTCTGGTTGTTAATGCTGCACTCTTACTGGAGCCATGACAGTTTACAAATGCCATGGCAACATCATGAAGGTACCCTATATTGTCCGAAAAGGTGAGACATAAATAATCCACCTGTTGTTCAGCCTGTCATCAAGAAATAATCATAAACATGGGCAACCAGCAGCCCTCAGAGCTGCTCTGTCTATGGAGTAGCCATTCTTTTTTTTTCTTTTTCTGATGGAGTTAAGATCTTGTTGCCCAGGCTGGAGTGCAATGGCCTGATCTCAGCTCACTGCAACCTCTGCCTCCCGGGTTCAAGCGATTCTCCTACCTTATCCTCCCAAGTAGCTGTAATTAAAGGCATGTGCCACCACACCCAGCTAATTTTCTTTAATTTTAGTAGAGATGGGATTTCTCCATGTTGGTCAGGCTGGTCTTGAACTCTTGACCTCAGGTGATCCGCCTGCCCCAGCCTCCCAAAGTGCTGGGATTACAGGTGTGAGCCACCGTGCCCAGCCTAGAGTAGCTATTCTTTTATTTCTTTACTTTTTCTTTGAGACAAAGTCTCGATCTGTTGCCCAGGTTGGAGTGCAGTGGTGTAGTCTCAGCTCACTGCAGCCTCTGCCTCTGGGTTCAAATGATTCTTTTGCCTCAGCCTCCTGAGTAGCTGGGACTACAGGCATGCACCACCACGCCCATCTAATTTTTGTATTTTTAGTTGAGACGAGGTTTCACCATGTTGGCCAGGATGGTTGTTTACTTTCTTTCTTTTTTTTTTTTTTCTAAGATGGGAGTCTCGCTCTGTCGCCCAGGCTGGAGTGCAATGGTGCATTCTTGGCTTATCACAAATTAATTAATTGGCTAAATAAACATAAGTGCTTAAATCAAATATTTTGAAAGAAAAATAAAAAGTGTAATGCTTTTGAGGTCATGTAACTTTAATAATCTTCAGGAAATAAAAACAGCTTTAAAAATTACTGATAAAATAAAAACATTTAGTCTAAATTATGCAGATCAGATGTTTGCTAAATGCTTTAAGGTCATAAACTGCTTCTTTAACTTTTAAATGAAGTTACCTACCTTAAAGCCATTAGATTCTAGATAAGGCCTGGAGACGCGTGTCCGCTATCTTTACAAAGAATATTATAAAGAAAGATTTTATGTAAGAAATGATCTCATATGGTAAATTCTCATCCTAAAGTAAAATGACTACTTGTTTAAAAGGAGGACTATCATGGCCGGACATGGTGGCTCACGCCTGTAATCCCAGCACTTTGGGAGGCTGAGGCAGGCAGATCATGAGGTCAGGAGTTAGAGACCAGCCTGGCCAACATGGTGAAACCCCGTTTCTACTAAAAATACAAAAAAATTAGCTGGGGATGGTGGTACATACCTGTAATCCCAGCTACTCAGGAGACTGAGGCAGGAGAATTGATTGAACCTGGGAGGTGGAGGTTGCAGTGAGCTGAGATCGCACTATTGCACTCCAGCCTGGGTGACAGAGCCAGACTCTGTCTCAAAAAAAGAAAAAAAAAAAGGAGGAATGTTTAGGGCAGGTCAGAAAGTCGAAGAATGTCTCAGATGGTCTGGTAAGTCATGAAAGGATTTGTGAAAGAGACTTTATGTAAGAAATACACAATTCAAAAGTTGTTAGGTTTCCTAAATGCTTCATGAAATGTCACTATGACTCTTATTGTACAGCTTGCCTACTTTACTGCTAGTTAAGGCCAGGGGACATGTGGAGTTAGCCACACCCCCTTGGCTATGCTGTAGAGTCAGCTCTAATCTGCACTTGGGCCTGGTGTGTCCTAGGCTAGGCTCCAGGCCTAGTACACAATTAAAATTTCTAACTTGGTAGCCGGGCGTGGGTGGTGAGTGCCTGTAGTCCCAGCTACTCAGGAGGCTGAGGCAGGAGAATTGCTTGAACCCTGGAGGTGGAGGTTGCAGCGATCCAAGATTGTACCACTGCATTCCAGCCTGGCAACAGAGCGCAACTCCATGTCAAAATAATAATAATAATAAACAAAGAAAATCTTAAACTTGCTAAGGTTTTCACAAAAAATAAAACTTGCTAAAGTTAACATTGTAACATGTAATTGAAACTACAAAGGAAACAATTTTACATGCAAAGTGGGAAAAGAAAGTAAAATGTGTTTTTGGTGTGAAAGATTGTAAGTCATAAGAATGTAGATTTTTTTCTGCCTGTATTAAAGCATTAAAGAATTGTTTTAAGTTAAAAAAAAATCTAAAGGTTTAAACAAGTTGGGGAAGGTTTATTAAAATTAATTGTAAGAGATTCTGTGTGTGAACATATTGGCTAAATTAAATGGGTATACAGGTTTCTTGGAGCATTGATCTCTTTCATGCACACACACACACACAGAATGTAAAGGTTTATAAAAGATTTATAAGAATCTTACCTTATGATTAAACATGAAAATTGGGCAAATATGTCTGTAAGGTTTTATTACAAATTGAGTTTAACAGGAAGGGCGCAATGGCTAACTCCTATAATCCCAGCAATTTGGGAGGCCAGGGCAGGTGGATCACCTGAGGTTGGGAGCTCGAGACCAGCCTGACCAACATGGAGAAACCCTGTCTTTACTAAAAATACAAAATTAGCTGAGGATGATGGTACAGACCTGTAATCCCTGCTACTCAGAAGCTGAGGCAGGAGAATCGCTTGAACCTAGAAGGCGGAGGTTGCGGTGAGCCGAGATCACGCCATTGCATGCTAGCCTGGGCAACAAGAGCAAGACTCTTCTCCAAAAAAAGAAAATTGGGTTTAACATTAACATTACATTAATGTAAATGCAGAATTTGGCTTACTTGGTATAAAAATAATACAGGAAGCATTATCAAATGTGAAATGGAGTTTTGCTTTCCTTGGTCTATATTTGCATAAATGTGTTATTGACATATGTTCCAATGTTATGAGAAACTCCTATAATTTTAAGATGACTTAGTGTAATAATTGTTATGTAAAACTTTGTGTGCCACTGAAGTAACCAAATTTTCTATGAATTGTGGCTTTAATAGTGACTGTCCTACAACTTGTCATCCACTAACAATTGTTGTCTTAATTTTTTTAGACAGTTGTTTATAATCAACTATAGAACTCTAGCAGGTGGTCTTAAATGCAGGTTTTTAATAACTTTGAAAATTGTAACATTAGAATAGAGAAAAAAACTTTCAGAACTCTCTTGAGGTGGCAGGCCTAGGCAAGTGGATCACAAGGTCAATTGATTGAGACCATCCTGGCCAACATGGTGAAATCCCATCTCTACTAAAAATACAAAAATTAGCTGGGCATGGTGGCACACACCTGTAGTTTCAGCTACCCGGAGAATCGCTTAGCCAGGGAGGTGGAGGTTGCAGTGAGCCAAGATCGTGCCACTGCACTCCAGCCTGGTGACAGAGTAAGACTTTGTCTCAAAAGAAAAAAACTATCATGAGGAGGTGGATTGTTCATGAATATCCAATAGGAAAGGAGTTAACTGAATTAACTGAACTGATAGAAAACTGAGGTAATGTTTTTAACTTTGCTTAAAATGCTGCTGATCCTTTATTTTTCAGAGTCAAGGAAACTTCTTTTGAGCTATTTATACCTCGTAGCAATTGAGTAAAGATATTCCTGTGAACAACATTTGGAACATATTTGTTTCTTTCTACCTGATGTCTCCAATATTTAGAAACTATTTGTGAGTATTCTTTTTTTTTTTTTTTGAGACAGAGTCTTGCTCTGTTGCCCAGGCTGGAGTGCAGTGGCATGATCTCAGCTCACTGTACCCTCTGCCTCCCAGGTTCAAGCGATTCTCCCTGCCTCAGCCTCCCAAGTAGCTGGGAATATAGGTGCTTACCACTGCACTGGGCTAATTTTTGTATTTTTAGTAGAGACGGGGTTTCGCCATGTTGGCCAGGCTGGTCTCAACCTCCTGACCTTGTGATCCGTCCACTTTGGCCTTGCAAAGTGCTGGGATTACAGGTGTGAGCCACCGCACCCAGCTGGAGTTTACCGTTTCTTAAGGATGGTATGCATGGAAAGGCAGGAAGCAATTTCAAAAGGATATCAAAAACATTACCCCTACTGAGTACTGAAAGTAGTGAGGCTAGGGTGGAAGAGCTTTTCAATGACAGGTCCCTTTTAAAACTATATATTTATTTGAACTGAATAAAATACTATTTTTACTTTTACAAAGCCAAGATGGCTCCTCTAACATCCCAGGAGATAAGGGGTTAAGCTGAAAGTTTCAATTCTTTATTACAAGATTGGTTTCCCTGACAAACAGCCCCCACTGGGGCTGTCCAGAAGCCCCCAGTTGGCAGCCATCTCAGCATACAAAAGACACTTCTCATTTCAGACACTTCAGAGATTTTAAGGGCTACCAGCAAAGAAACTGAGACAGACTCTAACCACATTTTCTCACTAATAGGAGCCTCCAGGCTTGGCTCAGCTCTGGCTCTTCTTCAGGTTTGCTCTACCCACCTCCTTTTAATTAGAACCCATCCCCAGTATCCTTGTGGACACACATCCTTTATAGCAGCAGCATGTTCGGACGCTTTGCATTCTCTGAATTACTCTTGGGGTTTGCTGTTTACTTTTTAAAAATTTTCTCCTAGAAGCTGTGTCTAGTTCATCACTACATTTCCAGGGCCAATCACAGTGCTTGGCTTATAGGAGGTGCTCAATGAATCGTTGTCTAATCAATGAATCAATGCCTGTGAAAGAGAAGCTGAAAGGAGTAAGTCAGAGCATACTATAGCTCAGCCACTTCCCTATCTGGGTGACTTTGGGCAAGTCCCTGGTTTTTCTTTTCAGTCTCCTTTTCTGTGACATGAGGAATAATTAAACTTACAGAGTTTTTGCTGATGATGATTTAATGAGTAAAAATATCTAAACAGCCTTGAAACACTGGCTGGCACAGCAAATAGTGCTGATTGTTAGAATTTGTTTTCACTCATCCTTTACAGCTTGAAACTTTGTATGCCTTGTTGCATATGAGTAAAATACATTTTGAATTACCTCTAGTATTTCACACTGAAATTATTTAAAATATCAATAGTTGAGCAGGGCATGGTTGCTCATGCCTGTAGTCCCAACACTTTAGGAAGACAAGGTGGGCAGATTACTTGAGCTAAGGAGTTTGAGACCAGCCTGGGAAACATGTGAAACCCCATCTCTACAAAAAAAAAAGTAAAAAACAAAAACCATAAAATTAGCTGGGCATGGTAGTGTTTACTTGTAGTCCCAGCTGATTGAGAGATGGGAAAATCACCTGAGCCCAGGAGATTGAGGCTGCAGTGAGCCATGATCTAGCCACTGCACTCCAACCTGGATAACGAAGTGAGACTCTGTCTCAAAAAAAAATTACATATAAATAGTTGATGCTTATATAACAATTCCTCTATGCTGCATAACTCTTGTAGCACAGAGTTGTTAATTTTTTAGATAGGGTATATTATCTGCCTTTTTCAGTGATACTCTTTGTATTTTATATCCAGTTCAAAGCATGTTTTTTTGTTTGTTTGTTTTTGTTTCATTGAGATGTAGTCTCGCACTGTCAACCAGGCTGGAGTGCAATGGCTCGATCTTGGCTCACTGCAACCTCTGCCTCCTGAGTTCAAGCGATTCTCCAGCCTCAGCCTCCCGAGTAGCTGGGATTACAGGTGCGTGCCACCACACCCAGCTAATTTTTTATATCTTTAGTAGAGACGATGTTTCACTATCTTGGTCAGGCTTGTCCCAAACTCCTGACCTCGTGATCCGCCCACCTAGGCCTCCCGAAGTGCTAAGATTCCAGACATGAGTCACCTTACCCGGCAAAAACATGTTTTTATTATCTGTGAAAATAAATGTTTTTCCTTATATTCAACTAATAACTTTAGCCACATATTTTTAAAATTTCTTTTTAATTATCTGCAAGAGTTGATATAATCTAGTACTTCTGAGTAAACATGAGTATCTAGACACTGTAATTAACTAACATAATACATTTCAAATGCTTCTTTTATTACCCTTCATTTTAAATCCATTGTTTTTTAATACACTCTATGAATGAATAAAGAATAGATACATAAATATAAGTGTAGGTAAATGTAGATGCAAATTCACATCTGTTTAGACAATTCCTGCTTTCAAAATCACAGAATGGTTATTTTCCCTTTTCATGTAATTAAATAAAATAGATTTTTCATCTTCACTCTACATTTACACTCTAATAATAGAATACATACATATGTACACAACATTTTTAAATACAATTCTGGATTCTATTTATTATTTTATTAGAAGCTCTGTACCCAGGCTGGGCGCAGTGGCTCACACCTGTAATCCCAGCATTTTGGGAGGCCGAGGCGGGTGGATCACAAGGTCAGGAGTTCGAGACCAGCCTGACCAACATCTCTACTAAAAATACAAAAATTAGCTGGGCATGGTGGTGGGAGCATGTAATCACAGCTACTCAGGAGGCTGAGGCAGGAAAATTGTTTGAACCCAAAAGGCTGAGGTTGCAGTGAGCTGAGATCTTGCCACTACACTCCAACCTGGGTGACAGAGCTGAGACTGTCTCAAAAAAAAAAAAAATGTTCTGTACCTATTTGGAAACTTGAAATTAAATTGTCTTTTCCTGAGTTTGCCCAGTTATTTTTCAAGTAATACTACATCATGGGAACACATTAGAGATTTTCTATATTTTTATGTTTTGCATCAGTTACTAAAACGTAGAAATTATCTCATTCTGAATTTATTATAAAAATAGAATACTCTCCACTAAGAATATCTCATTAGCATATTGCAACTTAAAGTCGGGAAATCTAAACTTTTTCTGGTAATATTACCTATATAATATTTAGTTATTTTTATTTTAAATTTTTTCTCTTTTAGTATATGATTTTTAGTGTACTTTTAAAAAATATGCATAACGGGCTGGGCGTGGTGGCTCACGCCTGTAATCCAAGCACTTTGGAGGCCAAGGCGAATGGATCACCTGAGGTCGGGAGTTTAAGACCAGCCTGACCAACATGGTGAAACCCCGTCTTAAAAAAAAAAAAA
>CAUYLG010020784.1:0-33642 GCA_963573385.1 Cacajao melanocephalus
GACTAAATGCGTGTTGCAGCCATCCTGAACTCACAATGACTAAATGCGTGTTGCAGCCATCCTGAGCTCACAATGACTAAATGCGTGTTGCAGCCATCCTGAGCTCACAATGACTAAATGCGTGTTGCAGCCATCCTGAGCTCACAATGACTAAATGCGTGTTGCAGCCATCCTGAGCTCACAATGTCTAAATGCATATTGAGCCATCCTGAGTCAGTGGCTGCCTCTGAGTGGAGCATCCTCTCTCTTCAAGGACCTTATACCAGTTACCTCCTATTTGGACATCATGTAATCTACAATATCTTTCCCTGAAAACTGCAGCATGGGTAAAAGTGTGCTGGTAACACACAGAATGATTTCCTATCTTGTAGTTTATCTCACTAATTGGAATTATTTCCTTATCTTTGTACCCACCTGGCTATAAGCTCCTCATCAATACACAATAATTTGTTCATCAATATATCATGGGATCTAACAAATACACACTCAATAAATATTAGATTAAAAAATGAATGTCTATAGTTACATTTTATTTCACTGTTATGAATTGTGAAAACCTTAGCAAATACAATTGGTATTAGCATCGTGGACATTGTGTGTAGAGAATGTAGGTCACTTCTGGCCAGTTAAATTTCTGCATATTTATGAGACAGAGAGAGAGAGAGAGAAGGAGGGAGGGGTAAAATTAAAATAATATATGTATAGAGACCTTGTTTGATATGTGTATCAAATATTATAGTTAAAATCTACTGTTTGAGATATTGCAATAGATAAAATAGTTGTAGGTTTATTCTAACTCTGAACTTTGGATGTATGCTATACACATTACAGTTCCCAAATTATTTGTTTTAATTATAACACAGAAGATACTAAAACCAAAGTAAATATTACATGAATTAATAATATAATACAATAAAATAGCATTAGACAGTATATTTTAAAACAGGTATATATTGCTTACTAATAGTATTTCTGATCAGGTTTCTGTCAGGACTAAACTGAAACTAGTATAATAATATGTCTGCTTTTTGGAGGAGCATTGATAAAATATTTTCATGACTGACGATAAATTTGAGCTATCTTCCTAAAAAACAAATTATTCAGCCACACAGTGACGTTCCCAAAGAACACATTTGCATGATCCTCAAGTTCACTACTAGAAAGACTCTAAATAATAATAAAGTCATAAAGCCAGAGAAAGGCATTTTAAATTGCCATATATTAATAATTTGCACGAGAACTTTGAGAATTACAATAGAGGCTGAGCTTTAGTCATCCTTCTGCGGTAAGAATGGAAATAATTAGGAAGGCTTTGAACAGTCTGTCCCTGTAAAAGTTTAGTGCCCTAAATGGGAGAGAGCAAGAACATGGGAAGTTGTTTATCGGCTTCGTGAACAGATCTAATCACGTGAGTTTTACCCTCTGACACAAACTGGGTCTTCGCTGATGAAAATCGAAGCTCCTTCTGCAAAGAGCATTTTGATTCTTGCATACTTTTCACTTCCTTGAACAATTCGCATTGCTAAGTAGTGATGTACTTGCCTTAAATCACTTGGCCTTTCCAATTTTTTATTCATTTAGAAGCAAACTGGAAATCTTTTCCAAGTGAGCAGAAAAACAACATTTCAAATGTTTATATTAATTTTATCATGTTATAACTTTCCCGTAAGTTACATATGGAAATCATATTAAATACATATACATGTATATAGTCAAGGCAGAATCTTGATTATATTTGAAAAACAAAGTCATTCAATTGTCAGAGTCCCAAACCTAATCTTCAACCTGAATTTCTGAAATATATCACTGTAGCTTCCACTGAATTATACATGTCTTTAAGATATTTTCCACTAAACATGTCTGCAGAATTTTTACTTTATTACAGTAAATAAAACCCCTTATCTGAAGTTTTGCTTTTTGAGGTTTCAGTTACCAGAGGTCAGCCATGGGCTGAAAACAGGTGAGTACAGTACAATAGCATACTTTGAGAGCGGGAGATCACATTCATGTAATTTTTATTGCACTTTTTGTTATAATTGTCCAATTTATTAGATACTTCAGTCTCCTGTGCCTAATTTGTAAATTAAACTTTATCATAGGTATGTATGTATAAGAAAAACACAGTACATGTAAGGTTCAATACGGTCCGAGATTTCAGGCACAGAATGTATCCCCATGGATAAAAGGGGGATACCGTACCTACTCCAAAATAATACTTTCCAGCATTGGGAAGAACAAAATCAGTTTGAGTTAATGTAGGGAAGCCACTCTCTTGAAAATTTCTTTTTCTGCTTTTTCGCACTATTGGCAACTTTAGAGGTATGCTCCGGGTTTGTGAGCGAGACAGCAATAAAATCAATTCCAACTAGTACTTGACATAACTCAGACCCAACCTGGAAATCTTACGAAGAGCATCCAGTCACCCAGAGCAAGGCCAGCTGCTAAGGGATCTACTGAGCAGTAGATTAACCCTCAAGTCTACTGAAACCGGATTCCAAAAGGTGTTTGTTACCATGCATAATTCACTCAGCACACTCAGGAGCTCAGATCCATGAAGAAGGAGGCATTTTTAAAAGTCTTAAAAGGACTATTCATTCAAACTAATAATGCTAGCAATTTGATTATTACACTTTGAGCTCTCTAATAAGTTTGGATGATATGCAGAATGTTCAGATTTATTACAAATATTTAAAAGTCGTAGAGAGCCTTTCCACATGTCCTCAAAAATAGGACAAGGCAATTTCGTAGAACCACTTCAGTAATTTTCAGCAAGGCACTTATTGAAAATATTCAGGTTGAGAATTGTTCCTGTGCTTTTGTAACAAAGAGTAGTCTCCAGTACATGAGCATAGCCTTCCTTTCTTCTTTCTTCTGAAAAATATAGGTAGGAAGATAAATACTTGATCCTCCACAAACTCTGTGTGTGTGTGTGCGTGCACATAAATTTTAGAAACACACATTAGTTTTAGTTTCCGGAAGTAAACTAAGCTGTTGAAATCAGTAAGTGATACAGCGGCATTCTTGTCTGACATGCAATGTCAATTGAAAGCTCGTTAGATTAAGCGACGATTCAAGGAAACACAAACACACATGTGAAAACACATCAAGGGAAAGAAGAAAAGAAGCAAAAGCAGAGTAAAAGCAGAAATTGCTTTTTCTATTTCCCATATAAATTAATCAGTTATTGTAAAGTTTCTGATGGTTCTTTGGATAGTAAGCCTTATAATCCCAGTAAAATATTTATTTCACTATGAGATTTGTTATCATTTTCAAAAATTACCAAGATTTTGCAGTGGTGCTTTCTCGTGCTACTTCTTGAACATGACTTGTTTATGACCTCTCTATTAAATTTCATATATTTCAAACACATAGATAATTAACATTCAACTGATACCTGACCAAAATCTCTAAGTGTGATTGTCTACCGGACTAAGAATGGTACTTATTCTAGTTCAATTATTTTTCACAATATAGGACCCATGAAATCTTTGTTATTGTATTTCTTCCAAAATTACGAACAAAATGGCTTGAGAGTTCCTGTTAGTCCAATTTTAAGAGTTGTCAATGTTTTATAACTACTGATTCTCTGCCTTTCTAATGCTACTAAATAGCTTCAGAGCACACTCAAGAATATTATCCTTCTCTTACTTCTGAGTTAGGACTGACTGAGCAAAGAGCTACACAAATATTAAAATGCTCCATTTTTTTTTGAGATAGAGTCTTGCTCTGTCACCCAAGCTGGAGTACAGTGGTGTGATCTCAGCTCACTGCAACCTCCGCCTCCCAGGTTCAAGTGATTCTCCTGCCTCAGCCTCCTCAATAGCTGGGATTAAAGGTGTGCACCACCACATCCAGCTAATTTTTGTTTTTTTTTAGTAGAGAAGAGGTTTTACCATTTTTGCCAGGCTGGTCTCAAACTCCTGACCTCGTGATCTGCCCGCCTCGCCCTCCCAAAGTGCTGGAAATACAGGTGTAAGCCAGCACACCGGACTAAAATGCTCCTTGAAGCTAAAAATACTTCCCACCTCGTGTTGTTCTGAAGCTAAAATAAACTTCCTTAGCAGATCTGAAATGTCACCATTGGTGTGAGTCTTTTGAGAAAACATGACACAGTGTCTCTCGGATGTTATTATTGATGTAGCATAGATGGTGTATACGGGGATATCTGTATAAACTCTCCACCCATACAGTCCACACTAGCTGGGGGCAAGTCTAACAATTAGAAAGTTTTTTGGTCTCTTGAATATAATCCTAATATTTTCTTTCACATTCTCCATGTCTTTCTGTCTTACTTCACTCTTCTTTCCTTCTGTCTCCTAAAGTGTTCAGCATTGTCCAATCCCTTTATTCCACAGCCACTGTTCTGACAGGTTGTTCAGAACAGGGCATAGTGATGAGTGATTGTAGTTCTAGACACTCAGGAGGCTGAGGCAAGAGGATCGCTTGTTCCTGGGAGGTCAGGGCAACAGTGAGCCGTGATCACATCACTGCATTCCAGCCCGGGAGACAGGACAAGTCCATCTCTAAAAAAAAAAGAGAAGAAAGAAGAAGAAGAAAGGAAGGAAAGAAAGAGAAGAAGAAGGAGGAGAAGAAGGAAGAAAGGAAGGAAGGAAGGGAGGGAGGGAGGGAGGGAGGAAAGGAAGAAGGAAGGAGAAGAAGAAGGAGGAGGAGGAGGAAGAAGGAGGAGAAGGAGAAGGAGGAGGAGAAGGAGAAAGAAGAAAGAAGAAGAAAGAAAGAAGAAGAAGAAGAAGAAGGGAAGAAGAAGGGAAGAAGAAGGGAAGAAGAAGAAGAGAAGAAGAAGAAGAGAAGAAGAAGAAGAAGAAGAAGAAAGAAGAAGAAGAAGAAGAAGAAGAAGAAGAAGAAGAAGAAGAAGAAGAAGACACCAGAACTCACTATACCATTTTGCAATGTCTTGGAGGGAACATATATTTCAAAAGAAAAGCTACAATTAAAAAAAAGAAGAAAGGGAAAATGAATACTTAGGGACAATTAAGAGTCTACCAGATTCAATAAAATGATTTTACTGACCAACAAGGTCACATTTTCAATTTTCATATTTCCCTAACACTTAGTAAAGCAGCTTAAACAAAATTGCATTTAATAGTATGTGAATATCAGAGAAAACCAGGTAATTTAAAATTAAATTGCCAACTAAGTATCTTAGTAGGATGCCAAATAGTAATTATCCTATTATCACCTTTTTATTACTTCTTAAGTTTAGTTTTAAATTTTACTACTTAAAATTATTAACATAGATTCCTTAGAGTCAATATATTACTAAATGCTTTTCTGTTTCTGAAAGAAGTAATTTTCTTTAAGAAAAAAATAGTTGAAAAATTTAATATATCTGTATTAATTAATCAGATAATAAGACATCAGATATTCTGAGAAGTACTTTACCCCTAAGATTCTAATATATCATGTTAAGCTTTATCCACAAAGATTCTCAAAGGAAGACAGAAAAAAATCTATTTCACATTCAACATTCTGTCAATTACTCCATATAAACTTCTCTGAAATAAAACATTCTCATTTTCAGACCATCTGAATAACTGTTTGAATTTGGACACTAAATCCCGACCTCTGTCTGTAGATATATTTCATGTGTTTCAGATGTGATTGATTGCCTGTTGAGTTCAATTATTACTCCAATGCCTGTGGGATTCTTAAGAACCCTAACATTTGCAGGAAGTGACCTTCCTCCCACTCCATCATGCAACAGCTGTCAGAGATGTTTCTGTGACAAAAAGAAGAGGATTTATCTAGTATAATTTCTGTTGTTGGACAGTGAAATTGTAGTGCTTCCTTCTTTTAAGAGTCTTATTTTGGCATTAAAGAAGATTCCAGGTGAAAATAACAAAGATAAGTGTTAGTGGTTACAATGTGAGATTTATCAATGGTCTACGTCTTGCAGTAGCACAGATAGTTGGAAGATATACAAATCCTACATTTTTGCTGTATTAATAAATATTTGGATGGAAACCAGGAAACGTTTTCATTGTCAATTGCTTCACATTAGACTGAAAATTCTTCATGGACAAAACCTCTTATGAATCCAGTTGCCCCAGCCTTGTGCACACAAGATGGCACTAGCTTGGAGGCCTGACTGGAATGGGATTGCACTGGTGGTCAAACTAATGAGAGGAAGCCTAAGAGAAAGGGGGTTATCAGTTGCTTTTTCCTCCAGCACATGAAATGTGCATTTAGGTCATACTATTCAGTTTCAACTCAGGTAAGGAAGAATAGCCTTGGTGAATATATACCATTTCCATTAAAAAGTAAAAGTCTTGCTGGGTGTGTGGCTCACACCTGTGACCCCAGCACTTTGGGAGGCCAAGGCAGGCGGATCACAAGGTCAGGAGTTCGAGACCAGCCAGACCAGCATGGTGAAACCTCGTCTCTACTAAAAATACAAAAATTAGCCTGGCATGGTGGTGGGTGCCTATAATCCCTGCTACTTGGGAGGCTGAGTCAAGAGAATCACTTCAATCCAGAAGGGAGAGGTTGCAGTGAGCCGAGATTGCCCCTCTGCATTCCAGCCTGGGCAACAGAGTGAGACTCCATCTCGAAAAATAGTAATCTTAATGCTTCTTTTTTTTTTTTTGGAAAGGGAGTTTCGCTCTGTCACCAGGCTTGAGTGCAGTGGCGCGATCTTGGCTCACTGCAATCTCCTACTACCTGGTTCAAGGGATTCTCCTCCCTCAGCGTCCCGAGTAGCTGAGTTTACAGGCATGCACCACCACACCCAGCTAATTTTTGCATTTTCAGTAGAGGCAGGGTTTCACCACGTTAGCCAGGATGGTCTCAATCTCCTGACCTTGTGATCCACCTACCTCGGCCTCCCAAAGCGCTGAGATTACAGGCGTGAGCCACTGCTCCCAGCCCCGCTTCCCTTTCATACTGCTGGTTTTCCTCAAGCATTTGGTGTTTTCTGCCTACCTGTCACATTGATAACTAAGCAATTAAAATGTATGGCATATGTAACTGACATAGGTTTCCTTGACAACAGTGTAGTTCTCCTTCGTCATAATCCATTCCCAGAATGAGGGTCCTGGCAGCAGCTCTCTGAAAATGAGCGTGTGGAGCATAGGGTGTCTCACCTGCAGGGTGACTGAATGAAGAGCAGGCAGCCTGGAGGCTGGGAGTCCATAGAGTTTCCAGTTCCAGGAGCACTTTTTTCTGTGGGCCGGGGCTTGAGTGCATTTCCTCTTCAAAGAGAGTTGCTCTGCACAGGTTTTATTTTTTCCCTCTTTGGCTTTTGAGGAAGTTCTGCACTACCTGAGGCAGCGCTCAGCCTTTCTCAGAGTCCGACATCCACACCAGGAGCTTTCTACACGCAGAGCACCTGCTTTACTCAGACGACAATTCTCCAGGCTGCACTAGCCAGGCACCATTTTCAATCAGTACCGGTTTTTGACCTGCAATTTCTTTCTAAAAATTTGAGTTATGCAGCTTTACAAGTTATGCCTGTATCCCCATGCCGTTTACCTTATTTTCTAAAGGACATTTCTAATAGATACGTCATATTCTATTACCGTCACTCCCAAAGTTCATTTCGTCACGTTCCTATAAGTGAACACCTAAGAGTATTCCCAATTGTATCATATTTAACATTGTAATGAAAAGCTTTATACAGAAATAGTTGCCCATCCATAATTACTTCCTAGAAATGGAACTGTTACAAAGTGAATGAACAATTTGATTTTAACACAGATTGACAAATGGTGTCCTAATCACTTATACAAAGGTACCCTCCCACCAGCAGTCTAAGAGGCTCCCTCTTTCCCCATTTTCCTCTGTTCACCTTATTTTGTTTTTTCTCCCCCAAATTGTATCAGTAGAAAATAATATCACTTTATTTAGACTTTTTTATTACTTGTGCAATTAAGGTTTTTGCATTTATAGACCACTTATACAATTTATGAGTTGGCAATGCTATCTCATTTTTTAAATAGAAAAATTATAATTCTTCATAGTGATTTGTAAGAGCTCCTTATGGAAAAGAATATTGACACTCTCAGTTTTGTTTATAACAATGTTTGTTTAGTCAAGTTTATCTTTTTTTTTTTCTTTTCTGTTTTAAAAATACATATTTCACCAACAACATCCAGGCTGAGAGTGAAATCAAGAACACAATTCCGCTTACAACAGCCGCAAAGAAAATGAAATACCCAGGCATGAAACTAACCAAGGAGATGAAAGATCTCTGCAAGGAGAAGTACAAAACATTGCTGAAAGAAATAAGAGATGAGATGACACAAATAAATGTAAAAATATCCCATGCTCAAGGATTGGAAAAATTTAAACTGAACCACAGTTTTGTTTGTTTGTCTGTCTTTGTTTTTGTTTTTGTTTTTTTGAGACAGAGTCTCGCTCTGTCACCGAGGCTGGAGTGCAGTGGCACAATCTTGGCTCACTGCAACCTCCACCTCCCAGATTCAAGTGATTCTCCTGCCTCAGCCTCCCAAGTAGCTGGGATTACAGGCACGCACCACCACACCCAGCTAATTTTTGTATTTTTAGTAGAGATGGGGTTTCACCGTGTTGGCCAGGATGGTCACCATCTCTTGGCCTCATGATCTGACCACCTCGGCCTCCCAAAGTGCTGGGATTACAGGCATGAACTACCACGCCTGGCCAACAGTTTTTTGAATAAACATATAAATTGACCCTTCTGGTTTTAAAGCTTGAAACTTATATTTATTTTATCTGAGTTCTTTCCTCAGGAAATGACCTTCAAGCCTCTCACAAAAAGTATTAAAGAACTGAAACTCACCAGATCACCACATCCATGCAATGAGATACCAGACCTCTCAGTAATCATGATTGCTTCTTTGCTCCTTCCTAGTTCCTGTTTTGTTACTTTTTTTTTTTTTTTAAACAGAGTCTCCCTCTGTCACCCAGGCTGGAGTGCAGTGGTGTGATCTTGATTCACTGCAACCTCTGCCTCCCTAGTTCAACCCTAGTTTTAGTAGGTCAGAGAGATGGATTTTAGACTGAGTTCTCATGTCCTCAGCTGCAGCGCTGGATTAAAGTCATCTTCCTTGGCAATACTCATCGTCTAAGTCATTGGCTTTCTGTCTGGAGAGCAGCAGGACCTACCTAGACTGAGCCCCTGGTGTTTCAGTAGCAAAACCGCTATTGTAAAAATGGCCATATTGTCCAAAGCACTTTACAGATTCAATGCTATACCTGTCAAACTACCAACGTCATTCTTCACAGAATTAGAAAATACTACTCTAAAATTCATATTGAGCCAAAAACAGCCTGAACAGCCAAAGCAATCCTAAGCAAAAAGAACAATGCCAGAGGAATCACTCTTTTCAACCTCATACTATATTATAAAGCCACAGTAACCAAAACAGCATGGTGCTGTTACAAAAACAGACACATAGACCAAGGCAAAAGAATAGAAAACTCACAAATAAAGCTACGTACCTACAACCATCTGATCTTTGACAAGGCCAACAAAAACAAGCAATGGGGAAAGAACTCTCTATTCAATAAAAACAGCTGGGATAACTGGCTAGCCATATGTAGACAAATGAAACTGGACCCCTACCTTTCACCACATACAAAAATTAACTCAAAATACATTAAAGATTTAAATGTAAGACCTCAAACTATAAAAATTCTGGAAGACAACCTAGTAAATACTCTTCTGGACATTGGCCTTTGCAAAGAATTTTTAGCTAAGTCCCCACAAGCACTTGCAACAAAAACAAAATGGAGAAGTGGGACCTAATTAAACTGAGGAACTTCTACATACAAAACAAACAGAAAGTAAAAGTTAGCAAAGTAAACAGACAATCTAGAGAATGGGAGGAGAGATTTGCAAAATATGCATCCCACAAAGGCCTGATATCTAGAATCTACAGGGAACTTAAACAATTGAACAAACAAAACCCGATTAACCCCATGAAAACATAGGCAAAGACATGAACAGCTACTTCTCAAAGAAGACATACATCAAATGTGTGAAAAAATGCTCAGCATCGATAATCATCAGAGAAATCCAAATCAAAACCACAATGAGATATCATCTCATACCAGTCAGAATGGCTATGATAAAAGTCAAAAAAAACAGATGCTGGTAAGGTTGCGGAGTAAAGGGAACGCTTATACACTATTAGTGGGAATGTAAATTAGTCCAGTCCACTGTGAAAAGCAGTCTGGAGATTTCTCAAAACTTAAAATAAAGCTACCATTTGACTCAGCAATCCCATTACTGGGTATACACCCAAAAGAAAATAAATCATTCTGCCAAAAACACATGTACACTCAGATGTCCTCTGCATGGCTATTCACAATAGCAAAAACATGGAATCCACACAGGTGCCCTTCAGTAAGAAATTGGATAAAGAAAATGTGGTACATATACACTATGAAATACTATATCCCGTAAAAAAGAATAAAATCATATTCTTCGCAGCGACATAGCTGGAGCTGGAGGCCATCTGGGCAAATTAATGCAGAAATAGAAAACCAAATACCACATGTTCTCACTTAGAAATGGGAGCTAAGCATTGAGCACCTACGGACACAAATATGGGAAACAATAGACACTGTAGACTACCAGATGGTGGGCAGGGATAGGTTAAAAACACACCACCTCTTGGGTACTATGCTCACTACTAGGGTGACGGGATCCATACTTCAGACCTCAGCAGCAGGCAACAGTCCACTGTGACAAATCTGCCCTTGTACCTCCTGTATCTAAATTGAAGGTTGAAATTTTTTAAAAAAGAAAAAACCTTATACAATAAAAATACATATTTGGTTTGAGATAAGTTAAATATTATCTGGTATGTTAGTTAATTTAGAAAAATATTTCACTATTTAAGCCATTCAAATATTATTTTAGTTTTACATGTGATATAAAAAAGGGAATCTGATGTGAGTATGTATCTTAAATATTTAGCCAATTTCCTCTCATGGTTTATTAAATTTTTCACCATTTTCCATGTGTCTAAAATGCCACCTGCACACTACACATATGGCATACATATTAATATTTTTCTAAAATGTATCTTATGTTCCACTGACCTATCTATTCTGCAACTAATGTCGCTTTTAATATTGTAGGTTTTTGTTGTTGTTGTTTGTTTGTTTGTTTTGAGATGGAGTCTAGCTCTGTCGCACAGACTGGAGTGCAGTGGCATGATCTTGGGTCACTGCAACCTCCACCTCCTGGGTTCAAGTGTTTCATCTGCCTCAGCCTCCCAAGTAGCTGGGACTACAGGTACGCACCACCACGCCCAGCTAATTTTTGTATTTTTAGTAGAGATGAGGTTTCACCGTATTGGCCAGGCTGGTCTCGAACTCTTGACTTCGCCAACCGCCTGCCTCAGCCTCCCAAAGTGCTAGGATTACAGTCGTGAGCCACTGCGCCCAACCAATATTGTAGGTTTTAAAGTATATTTTGCTAACTGTTTTTTGGGCTTGTTTTTGTTTTTTGAGATGGAGCCTTGCTCTGTCACCCAGGCTGGAGTGCAGTGGTACAATCTCAGCTCACTGCAACCTTCACCTCCTGGCTTCAGGTGATTCTTCTGTCTCAGCCTCCTGAGTAGCTGGGATTACGGTGCATGCCACCTGCCTGGATAATTTTTGTATTTTTAGTAAAGATGGAGTTTTACCATGTTGGTCAGGCTGTTGAACTCCTGATTTCAAGTGATCCACCAGCCTCAGCCTCCCAAAGTGATGGGATTACAGGCGTGAGCCACCGTGTCCATACTACTATTGGTTTATAATTCATGTTTTACTATTCATCTTTTCCACATTTTATCTCAGTTATCCTCCCTTATTTATTTTTTTCCACTTAATTTTGAGATTAGTTTGTCATCTTACAGATCTAGTGTAGATATGGATTAGAATTACAAATGTGTTATTAATTAATTTGGAAATAATTTACATCTTTAAAATATTGTCCTATAATTTAATGGTGTGTCTCTCAATTGTTCAACTAGTTTCATTTTTGTTATTAAAAGTCAGCTATTTTTTATAGAAGTCTCAACATATTTCTTATAAGATTTATTTGTATGTATTTTATAATTTTACTACTATTGCAAAAATAGTTTCTATTCTCCCTTTATATTTTCTATTTTCTAAAATTTCCCACAAATTATAGTCATCTGCTTAAAACCTTATCATGTGATATGGGTTTGACTGTGTCCTGACCCAAATCTCATCTTGAATTTTTACATGTCGTGGGTGGGACCCAATGGGAGGTAATTGAATTATGGGGGCAGGTCATTCCCGTGCCGTTCTCACGATAGTGAGTCAGTCTCCCGAGAGCTGATGGTTTTAGAAAGGGGAGTTCCCTGCACAAGCTCTCCTCCATTGCCATGTGAGACGTGCCTTTCACCTTCCACCACCATTGTGGGGCCTCCTCTGCCACGTGGAACTGTGAGGCCAATAAACCTCTTTCTTTTCTAAATTGCCTGTCTTAGGTATATGTTTATCAGCAGTGTGAAGACGACTAATATATCATGGTTTTCCATTGCAGTTAGGCAACAATCCAAACTTCTTCCTGAAGAAGGTCCCTGCCCACCTCTTTATTCTCAGACAACAATGATCTTCTCACTTACTGCCTCCAAAGACAGTAACCCTCAGTGGGGCTGAGGAACTCTTCCTTCGGGGTCTGTGCTCTCCCCACACCTTAAGCCTGGTTGATCTTTTCCCCATTCCCGTGGGTGTAACTCTCTCTCACCCAATGTCTCAACTTACAAGTGTCTCATTATCAAAGTCTTTCCTGGCCACCTGCCTATATTACACTTATTCCCCTAATAATTCTTCATTATATCACTCTGTTTTTCTTCACAGTAACTTTTCAGAACCTGTAATTATAGGTTTACTTGAATATTTTCTTTCTCCTCCTACACTTCATGATAAATGAACCTAGCATTGAGAATAGGATTTGTGGAAAAGAAAAATGAGACAGAGCAAGGGAGACGGGGAAGAATAAAACAAGACAGCCAGAAACTACAAAATGAAAAGAAGGAAAAGTGAAATTATAGCAACGTCAGGGCTACTCTCTATTGAACTGTTCTCATGTTTTGTATTGTTTTACTGATGTTTGCATTGTTGTCATATACCGAGTAGCATAATCTACCTATGACGCAGAGACTGAAGATTTGGAAGAAAGTGAGTATTATGAGAGAGGCTATTCTCCCAGGAAGTCCAGATGAGGTACGCAGAGAACAGGGGTTGCAAGTGACCCAAAGACGACGTGAAGGATGGCAGCTCCTCTGAGGCCCAAGGAATGATTTGGCATTGATGATGAACGGAACAATGGTAGCCTCGTAAAGAAGAAGGATTTGATCTTCAGCAATATGGGGTAAGAGAAAAAAATGTTTCATCAGTCCTAAACCAAAAATAAGTGACAGTGAAGAGAAGTGTGTCATTAACAGATTTATTCATTCATTTATTCGAATCACTTGATTATCTACCATGTACCATGTCTGCTATTTAGACATAATTAAAATCTCACCTATAAAATTAATGATAAATTAATAATGAAAAATAGCTTTTTATTTTGGAGACAGAATTCACTCTTGTCGCCCAGGCTGGAGTGCAACGGTGCAGTCTTATCTCGCTGCCACCTCTGCCTCCCGCGCTCAAGCCATTCTTCTGCCTCAGCCTCCTGAGTAGCTGGGACTACAGGCGCGCGCCACCACGCTCTGCTAATTTTTGTATTTTTAGTAGAGACAGGGTTTCACCATGTTGGCCGGGATGGTCTCCACCTCTTGACCTCATGATCTACTTGCCTTGGCCTCCCAAAGTGCTGGGATTACAGGCATGAGCCACTGAGCCTAGCAGAAAAATAACAGTTTAAAATAATAAGTCTTTGGTATGATGAGTGTTACCAAAAAAAAAGGATGAGAAATCAGGTTTGATGACATATTTTTTTTATAATTTTTTAACTGGAAAATAAAAGTTGTATATATTCATCATGTACCACTTGATGTTTTAAAATATATACACATTTTATAATGGTTACATCAAACTAAAATAATTCTGATACTACCTCTTTCTTTCATATCGTTACCGCAAGGAGGACAGTTGGAGCTGAATGTTTGCTATTTGCACTAAGCTCTGTGCGTCCAGTTCTCAAGCACAACATACAGTCATAGGAAGAGTGAGACATCTGAAATCGTGGAAATGTCTGAAATAGTTGCTGGCCCAAAACTACTTTGATGAGAGAACAGATGGATGACAGCCTGGAGTTTCTATAAGCAGCTAAGAAAAATAGTCAATGTTAGCAAACAACGTCCACAGTAACAAGCCTGAAATCACCAAGGGAGTAGTTTTCATTACTGATGTGTAAACATTTGCCAAAGTTATGATGAGCAGAAGCTGCTTCTCCTAACCTCGTGGTGCCCACTCTGCTGAGTGTCTTTCCGAGAGCATTTCACTGAGCTCATTGTAGCTGTAAAACATGTCTACGGAGCCTTACTTTGTCAAAGAGTCTGTGACACTTCATCTAATGGGTTGTGCTCCTAGGACGTGTGTCCCACGCTTCTTCCTTTCAGATTCCTGAGGGAGACAACGAAAACAATAAAATATTAGTGAATTCATAAGAATTACTACAAAAGCCCGAAAAACAAAAATTCATTTTGTTTACAAGTTAAGATTTGAGAACAAAAGAATAATAAGTAATTATTTCTGTTTGTAATGATATTTACGTGAATGGCTCTTCTATCAGTTTTCTACTGATACTGGAACAAATTACAATGGACTTCGTGACATAAGCCAACAAAATTTATTATCTCCCAGTACTGTAAGTCAGAAGCCCAACAAGAACCTCTTGAGCTAAAATAAATGAATTAGGTGAACTGTGTTCCCTCCTAGGGGCTTTACGGAGAGTCGATTTTCTTGTATTTTCCAGTTTCTGAAGGCCAACATTGGCTTGGCCAACAATTCCTGGGCTCAAGGCCCCTTTCTTCCGTCTTCAAAGATGGGAACATTGTATCTCTCTGACCATTCACACATCACCCCATCTCCTTCTGACTCTGTCTTATGCTTCCTTCCTACACCTTTAAGGACCCTCGTGATTCCACTGGGCAGGACCATCTCCCTATCTCAACACCATTGAGTTTAATTACATACGAAAGTCCCTTCCTTTGTGTGGGGTAACATATTCACAAGTTCTAGGGAATACCCTGCCTACCGTGACCCCATTGCTTAATTAAAAACTTGACAACAGGTAAAATGGAAAAAATACAAAAGTAATTTAGTAGTCTTGATTATTTTAACATGCATGTTAAATGTAGATTTTTATCAGTGGGATGAAACCAAGCTGTTTATTCTACGTGGCCCGTCAGTACTCCTCTACTTGAATAACAACTATGGAAGTTAAAAAGCACACGGAAGATGGTGTAGGAAATGGTTAGTGCACAAGACCAGAAATTACACCCCTGCGTAGTGGGATTGGCTTTTTTTTTTTTTTGAGACGGAGTCTCACTCTGTTGCCAGGCCGGAGTGCACTGGCATGATCTCAGCTCACTGCAACCTCCGTCTCCCAGGTTCAAGCAATTCTCCTGCCTCAGCCTCCCGAGTAGCCAGGATTACAGGCATGTGCCACCATGCCCAGCTAATTTTCGTATTTTTAGTAGAGATGGGGTTTCACCATGTTGGCCAGGCTGGTCTCAAACTTGTGACCTTGTGATCCACCTGCCTCGGCCTCCCAAAGTGCTGGGATTACAGGCATAAGCCACCGTGCCTGGTCGGCTTTTTTATATACTGTGAAATCTAGGAAAAGTCATAATTTTACAGGTCTTTTAAATATGGAAAACGGGGGATATCAGGCATTGTTGTTGGCATATACACAGATACTTTGTAAATATAATTTCTCACTCAAAACATTATAAAAATTACATGAGAAATCTACATGTGAAAGTTCTTTGTAAACTGTAAAACACCATATAATTATGAGGGATTTTTACAAGTTTTTGAAAGCTTTTCACATGTATTAATTATCATTGATTCAAAGAGAGTTATGATGTATGTAGGACAATTGTTATTAGTCTCCTTTCAATTATACAGCAGTTGACACCGGCAGGAGGTTTGTTGTCCCAAGCCAAAATGGTAACAGATTTCAGATTCCAGTGCTCCATCAGTGGGATTCTTTACCTCACGTCCTGGCTATGCACTGCTACATCCACTTGTAAATTAAAGGATTAAACACGCAGGAAAAAAGCACGCTATATAATTTCAGTCCATGATTGAAAGCTTGGCCTCTAACCAAATGAAGACTTAGAGTAACGGGAAAGAAAGGGACCGATAACGTGAGCAGAGAAAAGCTGTGAAGAGTGACTTGACAGGAAAGAAAACATTTTAGATGTCATTAATTTCAAAGATTTATCATCAGCCTGCGGGTGGGCAGAGGAGTAGACCAGCAATCCTGACAATCTGAAGTTAGATTTAGTGTTTGCTTTTGTTTAGTGTTAGAAAAAAATGTGCAGCATGTAGAATTATGCCAATATAATGATACCTCTTGTACAATGAAGAAAAAATTCCCACGTCATCACAGAAGTATAAGATGCTCAATAATAATAATTAGCTACTAATTATCAGATAAATGCAAATCAAAACCAATGATCTATCACCTTACTCTCATTCAGATGAATGCTATCAAAATAAATAAGTAAAATCACAAGTATTGACAAGAATGTGGAGAAATTGGGACCCTTGTGCACTGTTTGGATTTTAAAATGGTGCAACAGCTATGGAAAGTGAAGTGCTGAGGAGTTACCTAAAAAGACTCAGTTATTTCAAAGTAATCATTTAAAATCTAATGGGGGGAGTGTGTTTTAAATAGACTGTATTTAAACTAAATGGAGACAACTGAAACTGGAAGAAACTGTAATATTGTTAATAGAAAATTCTAAATTATTCAGCTGTATGTTGAAACACTGACCCAAAAGCTATAATTGTTTTTCAAAAATTGAATATATGATCTAGCAATCTCACTTCTGAATATATATCCAAAAGAATTAAAAACAGGATCTTGAGGTATTTCACACCTATATTCGTAGCTGTACTATTCACAACAGCCAAAAGGTGGAAGCAACCTGAATGTCTGTCAGCAGATGAGTGGATAAACAAAATGTGATATAGACTCATAGTGTGATATTATTCAACCTTAAAAATGAAGGAAATTAGGCTCAGGCACGGTGGCTGATGCCTGTAATCCCAGCACTTTGGGAGGCTAAGGCAGGCAGATCACAAGGTCAGGAGACTGAGATCATCCTGGCTAACATGATGAAACTCCATCTTTACGAAAAATACAAAAAATTAGCCAGGCATGGTGCTGTACACCTGTAGTCCCAGCTGCTTGGGAGGATGAGGCAGGAGAATAGCTTGAAACTGGGAGGCAGTGGTTGTAGTGAGCCAAGATGGTACCACTGCACTCCAGCCTAGGTGACAGAGCAAAGCTCTGTCTCATACACACACAAAAAAAAAAGAAAAGAAAAGAAAATTATTTCACATGCTATACATAAGTGAACCTCAAAGATTCTGTGCTAAATGAAACAAGTCACTTACAAGAAGGTAAATACTGTATGATTCCATTTATATAAGGTATTTAAAGAAACACAAGGTAGAATGGTGGTTATCAGGGGCTAAGGAGAGTTGAAAAGCGAAAATTGTTGTTCAATGAGTATAAAGTTTCAGTTTGGCAAGAAGAAAAGTTCATGTGAATATACTTAACATTACTGAACTACACACTTAAAAAGAACCCAAATAGCCAAGGCAATCCTAAGCAAAAATAACAAAGCTGAAGGCATCACTTTACCAGACTTCAAACTATACTACAGGGCTACAGTAACTAAAACAGCATGATACTAGTACAAAAACAGTCACATAGACCAATGGAACCAAACAGATAATCTAGAAATAAGACCCCACACATAAACCACCTGATCATTGACAATTCTGACAGAAACAAGCAAGAAGGGAAAGACTTCCTATTCAGTAAGTGGTGCTGGGACAACAGGCTAGCCATATGCAGAAGACTGAAACTGGATTCCTTCCTCACACCTTACACAAAAATCAACCCAAAATGGATTTAAGCCTTAAATATAAAACCCAAAACCCTAAAAAGCCTGGAAAATAACCTAGGAAATACCATTCTGGATATAGGAAGTGGCAAAGATTTCATGAAAAAGACACAAAAAGCAACTGCATCAAAGCACAAATTAACAAATGGGATCAAATTAAACTAAAGAGCTTCTTCACAGTATAAGAAACTATTGGCCAGGTGCAGTGGCTCACACCTGTAATCCCAGCACTTTGGGAGGCTCAGGCTGGTGGATTACAAGGTCAAGAGATCAAGACCATCCTGGTCAACATGGTGAAACCCCATTTCTACTAAAAATACAAAAATTAGTTGGGCATAATGGCATGTGCCTGTAGTCCCAGCTACTTGGGAGGCTGAGGCAGAAGAATCACTTGAACCTGGAAGACAGAGGTTGCAGTGAGCCAAGGTCACACCACTGGACTCCAGCCTGGTGACAGAATGAGACTTCATCTCAAAAAAAGAAAGAAAGAAGGAAAGAAGGAAAGAAAAGAAGAAAGAAAGAAAGAGAGAAAGGAAAGAAGGAAGGAAGAAAGAAAGAAAAAGAAAAAGAAAGGAAGGAAGAAAGAGAGAGAAAGAAAGAAACTATCAACAGAGTAAACAGACAATCTACACAAGGGGTGAAAATATTTTCAAACTATGCATCTGACGAAGATCTAATGTCCAGAACCTATAAGGAACTTAAAATCACAAGAAAAGAAAAAACAGAAACAACCCCATTAAAAGTGGGCAAAGGGCATGAACAGACACTTTTCAAAAGAATACATACACGTGGCTAACAAGCATATGAAAAAATGCTAAGTATCATTAAGCATTTGAGAAAAGCAAATCAAAACCCTAATGAGATACCATCTCACAATTTCAGAATGGCTATTACTAAAAAGTCAAAATATAACAGATGCTGGTGAGGTTGCAGAGAAAGAGGAACACTTACACACTGTTGATAGTGTAAATTAGTTCAACCATTGTGGGAAGTAGTGTGATGGTTCCTCAAAGAGCTGAAAACAACTACCATTCAACCTAGCAATTCCATTACTGTGTATATACCCAGAAATATATAAATCATTGTACCATAAAGACACATGCACACATATGTTAATTGCAGCACTATTCACAATACCAAAGACATGGAATCAACATAAATCCCCATGAATGATAGACTAGATTAAGAAAATGTGGTACATACACACCATGAAACATTGTGCAGCCATAAAACAGAATGAGATCATGTCCTCTGCAGGACCCTGGATAGAGCTGGAGGCCATTATCCTTAGCACACTAACACAGGAACACAAGACCAAATACCACATATTCTCACTTATAAGTGAGAACAAAATGATGAGAACACATGGACACATAAAAGGGAATAAGAGACACTGGGGCCTATCTGAGGGTGGAGGATGGAATAAATAACTATCAGATACTGTGCATAGTACCTGGGTGTGAAATCATCTGTACACCAAACCCTATACGTTTACCTATATAACCAGCCTGCACATGGTACCCCTGAACCTAAAATAAAAGTTAAAAAAAGAATAGTTAAAATGATAAATTTGTGTTATGTGTCTTTTACCACAATTTTTAAAGAATCCCACACATCTTAGTGAGGGATACAGACCTGATGAGAATGCAGTTCAAACAACGCCTGGCAATCAGGATGAAGACAGTACCGTCGGCTGTGACCTCCAATACATGACCCTGGGCTCCACAAGAATACCATGAGAAAGGGTTAAACGGCACCAGTGTCACAACTCCAGAGTGACACTCCAGGATGCTGTGTGGATGCAAGGACCACACTCCTCCTTCTGCGGACATAGAAAGCGTCTTCCTCATAGACACAGGCACCAACATGGAGAATAAAGGAGAGTGAGGCCAGGCACGGTAGCTCACACCTGTCATTTCAGCACTTGGGGAGACCAAGGCGGGCAGATCGCTTCAGCCCAGGAGTTTGAGACCAGGCTGGGCAACATAGCAAAACTCTGTCTCTACTAAAAAGACAAAAAAAAAAAATTAGCAAAGTGTGGTGGCACATGCCTATAATCCTAGCTACTTGGGAGGCTGAGGCATGGGAATCACTTAAACCCAGGAGGCAGAGGTTGCAGTGAACCAAGGTCACACCATTGTACTCCAGCCTGCGTGACAGTGAGATGCTATCTCAAAAAAAAAAAGGAGAGTGAGAGAATGAGAGAAAATTAGAATCTTGAAGATTTACCTAAAAGGCTCAGTTGTTCCAAAACTATCCTTTAATATCTAATAGGGAGTTGTATTTATTTTAAATACACTCAATATTTAAACTGGAGGGAGACAGCTGAAACCGAAATATTATTAACTGGAAATTCTAAATTATTCAGCTATCTGCTGAAACACTGGCAAGAGCAGGCCCATGACAGAGAATCACAAAACGATATCTTCTGCGGATACCTAAGTTAGAGTGCGTGTTCAATGGGTATTCTCTCAGTTTTGACTGAGGCCCCAAGATGGTAACTGTCAATCATATTCATATTCCAGAACAATCTGTGAATCCATCAAAGCAGACTTGCCAAGGAGGTGGCTGGGAATGATTTGGGGACCCTTAGAAGACCGCTTGCCTCCATTCTTTTAGAAATATTGGAAAGGGAATTAGAAAGTTTTCTTTGTGGGAAAGATATTGGTAGCTGCTGTTCCACCACTGTGCCGCCAGGATTTTTCTGAGTGACAAAGATGCACGAGGGGGGTTCACTTCATATCTGTGTCAGGAGATGATGGGGCTTCTGTTTTATGCTGCTACAACAGAATACCACAGACTGGGCAACTTACGATGAACAGAAATTTATGTGGTTCATGGTTCTGGAGGCTGGAAGTCCCAGATCGTGAGGCTGGCGTCTGACAAGGGCCTTTCTGCTGCATTAACTCATGATGGAAGGTGGAAAGGCAAAAAGAGTAAGAGCAAGAGGAGGCTGCATTTGCTTTTATAACAAACCTACGCTTAATAATGAACCCATTTCCATGATAATGGCATTAATCCACTTATGAGGTCTCTGCCCTCTTAATGGTCCCACATCTCAAAACTATTGCCCTGGCAAGTAAGTTTCCAACACATTCAGACCAAAGAAGGGTCCTCAGAGCAACCCAGAGTCCAGAGGTGCCCACTGCAGAGTGGGCAGTTTGGTCTCATTTAACCCTTCGGTGTGACTTGCTGGCACGTGTTCCTAGAGCCCATGGCCCTGACCATTTGACATGCATTTGAAGTCCTTACCAGCAGAGCCCTCTTCACTGTGACTCTAGATGTGGCAGACAGAAAGAGAGATAGAAAGCATGCCCGTTTGGGGTTCATCTTAGATGCTACCCAGGAAGACTACCCGGAAGGGCTTGTCAAGAAAAGGGTGAGTCTGCTGGGCATGGCTGCACACACCTGTAGTCCCAGCACTTTGGGAGGCTGAGGTGGGCCAATCACAAGGTCAGGAAATCAAGGCCATCCTGGATGACATGGTGCAAACCTTGTCTCTATTTGAAAAAAAAAAAAAAAAGCCAGGTGTGGTGGCAGGCGCCTGTAGTCCCAGCTACTCAGAGGCTGAGGCAGGAGAATCGCTTGACCCCGGGAGGCAGAGGTTGCAGTGAGCTGAGATCATGCCACTGCACTCCAGCCTGGTGACAGAGCAAGACTGCATCAAAAAAAAAAGAAAAGAAAAGAAAAGAAGAGAAAAGAAAAGAAAAGAAAAGAAAGAAAAGAAAAGAAAAGAAAAGAAAAGGGTGAGTCAGCAGCTTCTGGAAGGTTAATGAATGGTTGGGGCAGAGAGAGACACAACTCTGCATTTCTAGCACCAGGGCCAGAATGTAAGCAATACTTGATTCACTGAATGTTCAAGGGCATATGCTCTCTGTGACACTGGGGTGAACAAAGAAAGGCAGTAATTATAACGATTTAGCAGTCACTGGAGCTGAGCATCATATCACACTCAGTTCCTGGGGAGGAGAGGTGTGCTCCTCTGCCAGGCCTGCATGGCAACAGAGCGTTTCCTGTTCTCTCTGCCCACTAAGACAGAGCTAGAAGAAGGGAAAATGCTGCATTAAGAAAGTGGAAGCATTTAGGGAAGCAGAGATTTACTATGTCCCCCAGAGAAATAATCTGTAGACTGAAAATAGCTGCCAATGTCCGCGTTGTGAATTAGCATGAATCACCCCAATTAAATGGAGAAATATTTCAATGGTGATTCCAAATATACATATTACATCGAATGTGTCCATATGAATTTCAAGTAGTCTGCGCTCCAGAAAGCACCACAGGCTGCTTTGCCCAGCACAGTAAGTGGCCTTGAATGCCAAAAAGTTCTTTCAAAAACCACAAAACTGCTTGATATACAGTTTATCTGAAAAAGATTCCCACAAGGTATAAATTGAGTTCCTCAAACACACTGCCTACAGATGAAGAAAAATGGTGCTTTAATAAATGCTGCATTCCTTTCCATAAAAGTACAGCCAAAAGGAAAAAGTTGGAAATTAAAGACGTTACATTAAAATGTGCCATTGTAAGTTGGAACGTTTTTCATTAAATTTTAAAAATTCTCATATTCAGAAAAAGAAGTATGTAAGAAATTATCCTCAAAGTGGCTAATGTGGCATTCTGAATTTTAAAATTGGATGTGAAAAAAACAAGTTATTTTAACTTCAAAATGTCTATTCTTAAACTTAAGCCCACCTTATACACACAAGACTTGGAAATTTTGGGCCCATGAACAAAAAGGGAAAAGTAGGTTTATTCAATCAGTCCATTGGTTGCATTTGATTATTTTACAAAAATTTTAAAATCAGAATTGAGGTTGCCTTTTTAAAAATCATTCCTGGCCCAGCGTGGTGGCTCACGCCTGTAATCCCAACACTTTGGGAGGCCGAGGTGGGCAGATTACGAGGTCAAGAGATTGAGACCACCCTGGCCAACATGAGGGTGAAACCCTACTAAAAATACAAAAAATTAGCCAAGCGTGGTGGCACGTGCCTGTAGTCCCAGCTACTCGGGAGGTTGAGGCAGGAGAATTGCTTGAACCTGGGAGGCGGAGGTTGCAGTGAGCCGAGATCATGCCACTGCACTTCAGCCTGGGCAACAGAGAGAGACTCCATCTCAAAAAAAAAAAAAAAGGTCAAAAAAGTATAATTTTCTAAGAACCATGGATTGGAAGAGTTATTTTCCTTCCACAGTAACTTATCTTGGCCAAAGGAAACCTTCAGCTTGGCAGGACCCATGGTATTACAGATCCATGCCCTTGGGCATAAATATCTAAAATGTTTGACTACCTTTGGAAACAAAAGAGCTGTGAAGTCAGGATGGAGTGGAGAAGAGGAAAGAATTGAGAAGAGACTCTGCTACTATTATTTTAAAAATCTTGGTTGATTGCTTTCTTTGTTTTAAAGTAACTTCACAATAAGTAATAGAAGAAAAAGTATGTAACTTAGGACAAAAGAAGTAAAAAATAATATTTAAAATAAAATTTGGGTCAGAAGCAGATTTTCCCTCCTAGGACCAACCTATATTGCATATTTTTCATATTTTAAACATGGAAAATAAGTATACTTTATTAATTATAATTACTAATAACTGTCTGGTCTCATGCAGAAAAAGATGTAAGTAAACTGCATTCTTCAATGTTACTGTGAATAGCTAAAGATAAATATTTTTTAATAGAACAGTATTTCCTAGTTTCAAAATTTTTAAAAAAATTGACAGTAGTCTTCATCCCTAAATAAACTGAAGTTTAAAGTATGACATTAAGTTCTAAGGCAAGTGAGATACCCGTCTGTCTTTGTGAATAGAATTTTTATGTTTCTATGATTTTTCTTAACGTGACTGATAATATTTTGGAGAATAAGCATAACTTAAGTAACTTTACTAAAAATTAAAAATTCATACAAAAGTTATCTGATTCTCATATTTTTTCATTCCAAAAACTGATGAGTAAAACATAACTTTGCTCTTGAACTGCAATTTTTCAAAATATTTAACCAACAAAAATCAAGACTTTCATCTTACAAACTTGGAAACAAAATCAGCACACCCCAAATTAGTGATGAGAATACAACTTCTGTTATTTATTGCATAAGATTATACTCAGATATCAAGATGCATGTAAAGTTCTACCTTAATGAACATAATGGATTATGAGACACAGCATTTTTAAGGCATAATGCACTAAATTTCATAACGGAAACCAAAATTATATTTCAGATTCTGTCTCTAATAAGTCACATGAGATCAGCATTTCACCACTCTTACTTACTTTAAAGAATTTTTTTTATTTTATTTTCCTTAAGATGGAGTCTTGCTCTGTCGCCCGGCTGGAGTGCAGTGGCAGAATCTTGGCTCACTGCAATCTCTGTCTCCCAGGTTGAAGCCATTCTCCTGCCTCAGCCTCCCAAGCAGCTGGGGCTAGAGTGCTCACCATTGCACCCAGCTAATTTTTGTATTTTAGTAGAGACAGGGTTTCACAGTGTTGGCCAGGATGTTCTCGATCTCCTGATCTCATGATCTGCCCGCCTCAGTCTCCCAAAGTGCTGGGATTACAGGCGTAAGCCACCACGCCCAGCCTAAAGAATTTATTCTCTCTTCTTCAGCAGCCCAATCCCAGAGTCATACTTTGGGTAATTTCATCACCTACTCTGCCCCGCCTTTCATTACTCGCCTTCTAACTTCCGTATTTCCATCCGTTTTCCATGAATCCACTAAGTCCTCCAACCTCCTGCCTTCCTCCATTTTCTCCTAAGCTGTCAAGCCCTATTGCATTCACCTGTTTCTGCACTCAGCCAGGACCAACGATCTACGTATTATTTCATCCAAGCTCACACAAGAACTCTTGATATCCTCAGTCCGTCACTACACCACTCCTGAAAATTTCCAGTCCTAGAGCCAATAAAATGTAGTTAAAAATGGAGAAGTTTTTGATTCACTTAGACCAGGTTCATATCTGCCTCACCATTCAGCAGAGTACTTTCCTGCCATGATTGTCATTGATTCCCCAGAGTGGTGTCAGTAACGTATAGATCGCAAGAACTCTTGCAGAGATGAACCATGTGAGCTTGTGCACACATTGACCAGTGACACGACAGCTGCTTGATCAAGAACAGCACTTTTCTACTTCTTTTTAAAATTCTCCAAACGCTGAGCACAAGAGGAGCAAGGCGCACGAGGATGCTCCGGCTGACCGTGCTGTGACGAAGGCATTGCTTCAGAGCCGCGTTCCTGACTCTGTGCAGGGAGGAGGATGTTTATTTGCTTAGTTACCGTCTTTTCTGATTATCTCCAGCTGTCTTGTCAAAGCTTTTCTTCCTCTGGTCTCTCAGCCTCCATCAGTGTTCTGTAGCCTCAGCAGGGTGGTTAACATGTATTTTATAAAGATGACCAGGACAACCTTCAAAGCATCCAAATGTCTTCCTGCAAGCAGCCCTGGCCGTGGATTCATCCTGTAACTTTCCACTGCTGGTGTCTTCGGAAGCTACAGAAACGTGTCCATGTTAAGGAATCTATGTTTATTGAGAAATATATTTTCTTTCTCTTATAAAGATTGTCATGCTCCCTACGTTTTCTATCAGAACAGTTGAATGTATGTAATGCTAAGAGTTAGGAGATTTACATCTGAAGTTTAGATGCTGTTTGGCTAGTTCCACAGTATTTACAGGGTCCAGGGTAGGAATGAAAACAGCCCAGCAGTGAGGCCTACATTGACACGCATAAGGTTTACTTTTATATATTGCAAACACAGAACACTCTGTACATTTTTGGTCCTTAAAATACCATTTTCAGAGACATAAGTACAATGAAACTGAAGCTATAATTTTGATTATAGCCAAAACATTGGAGCGTTTGGTTCTCTTAAGTTCGTGCGTCATTACATACCAACTGGACACATTATGCAGAACCGGGACTGCAAATACAGCCTGGGGGCTGCCCAGGGCCCCTGACGTGCTACCTTCTGTTATTCTACTCATTTCGCCACTCCAGACACCAGTGACTCTCTACGTGAACTTTTGAGGAATGATTGATCCTACTGAAAACAGCGGCCCTCATTTCCTGCTGCGTGGGCTGATACCAGCACCTACGGCCAAAGGAACAGGGCCAGGAGGAAACCTTCTGTGCTGCACTCTGGAATCTGACCCTATTTGACCTTTACTCACGTTTTACATACCGTGGACTTCTCCACCATTGAAAAAGAAGAGAAGAATGCTAAATGATAACTTCATGTGGAAAAAGAGAAAAGCAGGCACTTCTAGGGTCTGGATTGTGACCTGGCACCTGATTTCTTCTTTGATTATTGAGAAGCTCGGCATGTAACAGTCCACACGCAGCAGATACGCTACAATAATGCATGAAGCGAGCATAGCCAATTAACCAGCGCATACTATTTGTGGCTGCTACTGCAGACGCATGCTGGGTTATCCTCTAGCCACAGAAAGATCAAGACTACCATCATCAAGTAAGTACATTTCTAAGGCAGTTTTGGAAGCCAATTCAAATACCTACTAATGATGATAAACTATCATAAATGGTGCAATTTCTTTTCTAAGAGTCTGTACAAATTGTCATAACCCAAATACTTTTATAGCTTCCTAGAAGAATAAGATATTATTATTTATATCCTGTCTCTGATATTCCCTATGTAGACAAAAAGAGCAAAAACAGGTGAGAGAACCGATTTTAAAATAATGTAGGAAATACTGTGAAAAATACCTGACAAATAAAAGAACATGTGGACCAAACTGAAGAAGTAAAAAGAGCAAAAGCCTTTTACCTTTTAGACACTGAATACAATTTTCCTGAGACCTCCAGGGACCTGAGAACCCAAAGAAGAATATCCTAATTACAAAAGAGATTTCGGGATGCGGTGACGCCCTGGGAGGAGTGGAGAACAGTGCTTTGGAGTACTCAGTTCTGAGAGACAAAGAGCGGTTATCTGGATTTAAGGGAGACTCTGCAGATTATTATAATTCTTTTTTTTTTTTTTGAGACAGAGTCTTGCTCTGTTGCCAGGCACCAGGCTGGAGTGCAATGGTACAATCTCTGCTCACTGCAACCTCCACCTCCCAGGTTCAAGCAATTCTCCTGCCTCAGCTTCCTGAGTAGCTGGGACTACAGGCGCGAGCCACCACGCCCAGCTAATTTTTATATTTTAGTAGAGACGGGGTTTCACTATGTTGGCCAGAATGGTCTCAATCTCTTGACCTCGTGATCCACCCGCGTTGGCCTCCTAAAGTGCTGGGATTACAGGCATGAGCCACTGCTCCTGGCCTACAGTTCTTTACTTCAACACAAATCCCAATTTAGAGGTCAAGCACAGAGAAGAAAAATTGCAAAAACTGGAAAAATTGAAAAGAGAAGAAAAACTGCAGTCAGCTTTGCACTGACCAGAAACGACTGAGCTGAAAAAAAAAAAAGGCTGTGGATTAAAGAGCTTCATTGAGAGACATGCTGACATTTTGTCTGAGGGTGATCTGCTCAAAGCAAAGGAGGCTGCAGCAATCTGCAGAGAGAAGTGTCCCTAGAAAACAGACCCAAGTCACTATGCCCATCAGTGCTAGACTGGATAAAGAAAATGTGGCACATATACACCATGGAATACTATGCAGCCATAAAAAAGGATGAGTTCATGTCCTTTGCAGGGACACAGATGAAGCTGGAAACCACCATTCTCAGCAAACTGACACAAGAACAGAAAACCAAACACCGCATGTTCTCATTCATAAGTGGGAGTTGAACAATGAGAACACATAGGCATAGGGAAGGGAACAGCACACACCAGGGCCTTTTGGGGGGTGGGGAACTAGAGGAGGGAGAGCATTAGGAGAAATACCTAATGTAGGTGACGGGTTGATGGGTGCAGCAGACCAGCACGGTACATGTACACCTATGTAACAAACCTGCATGTTCTCCACAGGTATCCCAGAACTTAAATTATAATTAAAAAAAAAAAAACAAAAAACAAATTGAAGTGCCCTAAATCATTCCTACCTCCCACTGAAGTATCTATATATTAAAAAACAAAACTTTTTTTCTTTTGAGACAGCCTCTCTCTGTCACCCAGGCTGGAGTGCAGTGATGCAATCTCAGCTCACTGCAACCTCTGCCTCCCAGGTTCAAACAATTCTTCTGCCTCAGCCTCCCAAGTAGCTGGGATTACGGGCATGCACCACCACGCTTGGCTAATTTTCATATTTTTAGTAGAGATGGGGTTTCACCATGTTGGCCAGGCTGGTCTTGAACTTCTGACCTCAGGTGATCTGCCTGCCTCGGCCTCCCAAAGTGCTGGGATTACAGGCATGAGCCACTGCACCCGGCCAAAAAACAAAGCATTTTTAGACAGATAAATTAGAGCAAATATGTACAACATACATTAACAACAGAACTAATTTCCTGATAAAATTTCATGAAAGTCAGCAGTTATTTAATTATAAATCTGGTTAGAAGGCAAAACCAAGCAAGATGTATAAAAGTAGTATTTGGCTGGGCACAGTGGCTCATGCCTGATTCTTAGTACTTTGGAAAGCTGGGGAAGGAGGACCACTTGAGCCCAAGAGGTTGAGACCCGCCTGGACAACATAGTGAGACACTGTCTCTCTAAACAGATAGACAAACACACAGTTAGCTGGGCATGGTGACTCACATCTGTAGTCCCAGCTACTCAGGAGGCTGAGGTGGGAGGGCTGCTTGAGCCTAGGAGTTCAAGGCTGCAGTGAGCTATGCTCACGTCACTGCACTCTAGCCTGGGCTACAGAGTGAGACCGTGTCTCAGAAATGAGTGGTAGCATATGAGAAGATGATTCCCTTTCAGAAAGTGAGATACGTTCAGTAGTAGCGTAGGAGAAGATGGTAATTCTCACTCACAAATGGATCTCAGTTCATTTAAATGGATCTCAATTCATTTAAACATCCATTAAGCTTATCAAAGTCAGCCATTTGGCGAAGTCGGAATTCCGATGTGTGACCATGCTAAACAGGCTGTGGGACAACGGGCACTTTGCTATTCTGTTGATATTACCATGTGGGAATGGAAATTGAAACCGTTTTGGAGAATCAGCTTTGGAGACAAGTTGGTTATATCTTTGATCCAGGGATTTCACTCCTAACTGAAGCTGGAGCTATCCTTGCAGACTTGTTATTGAAAATTATGGTACATTCATATAATAATACAATATATTTTCACCAAAAACCAATTAATTTTGCCTAATTAGGCAAGTATATATGTAATACTTGTGAGAGTATAGATATGTGAGACATTCGTGATATTGTTTAACTTAAAAATAACTGTCAAGCCAGGCACAGTGGCTCATGCCTGTAATCCCGGCAGGTGGATCACAAGGTCAGGAGTTCAAGACCAGCTTGACCAAGATGGTGAAAACTCATCTCTACTAAACATACAGACATTAACCAGGCGTGATGGCACATGCCTATAATCCCAGCTACTTGGGAGGCTGAGGCTGGAGAGTCACGTTAACCCAAGAGGCGGAGGTTGCAGTGAGCCGAGATCGCATCACTGCACTCCAGCCTGGGTGACAGAGCCAGACTCTGTCTCAAAAAAAAGAAGTAACTCTCAAAGTGTGTATAGAACAGTTCATTCATGATAAATTGTATATCGTTATATATAATATACTTTCTATGTATAGAAAATAACTGGAAGTCCATGCAAAAAACTTTCCTCTGAGAACTGGATTAAGAGTAAAAAGGGACATTTATTTTTCATTTAATCATTCTCTTACAAAAATATTTCTTAGCAGCATACAAAACTCACAGAAGAAAAACTTTTTTGGGGAAATGTTTGATGTACTTAAGATAATTTTAGGAAGGCATCATTAAGTATTGCTGTCTTCCACTTTTATAACTTTTATCTGAAGTCAAACATGGAGAAAATAAAACACGTGAGTGTTGATCGGTTGTCTCTACTTAGACATGTAGATGCATAGGAACTAGTTTTTTATGTAAGTGATCAAAGTAGTAAATTTGATAATTAGGTAAAAACTTTTAAAGAAAAATATATTTTGCTATGGCAAAATACTAACAATAAACTTTTATTTCTTATTATCTTCTGTGAATTTGCAGCCACTGCAAGCCTGTTTGCTTTTTTTTAATGGTAATAATATCCAAACAAACCAAAAAATATAGAGCAGGGCCAGGATTAGAAACTTAGCACACTAATGATGAATGTCTATTCGACTATAAAATCCCAGCAGAAAAATGAGACTGTATTTTAAAATGATACTATGTAAAATAAAATAAAAATTTGTATTTATTATTTAAATTATTGTCTTTCTTTAAAGGGGAAAACATGTTAAACCAATTGAAGTGATAGGCGTTCCAGACTCCTGCTTTCTGCTGTTTCCAGATAGGGAATTTTAGAAACCTCTTTTACAAGTGACATTATTTCTTAATTACTTCAGAAATCTTGGCAAGAAGGCCGGGCACGGTGGCTCACGCCTGTAATCCCAGCACTTCGGGAGGCCGAGGTGGCAGATCACGGGGTCAGGAGATCGAGACCAGCCTGACCAAGATGGTGCAACCCCATCTCTACTAAAAATAGAAAAATTAGCCGGGCGTGGTGGCTTGTGCCTGTAATCCCAGCTACTTGGGAGCCTGAGGCAGGAGAATCGCTTGAGCCAGGGAGGGCGCCATCGCACTCCATCCTGGGTGGCAGAGCAAGACTCCATCTTAAAAAAAAAAAAAAAGAAAAGAAATCTTAGCAAAAAGAGTTTTTGTTTTGTTTCTCTTTATTCTACTTTTTTGCAAAGCACCTTCATTTCGACTAGAGGTGATATGAATCAGAGAGGAGCTGTGCTGAATAAAAATCCTGCTATGGGCCTCTGGTTTTTGCAAAACCACAGTAAATAATAATCCTACTTCTCTCTGGTAGCGATCGCCATATGATGGAATGTACTTCATTGTTCCAAATGGCAGGAACTCTTAAGTTTCTGCATTTGCTGAATAATGAAATTCGTAGCAGAGAAATTTATTAAGAAATATGAAACAATTTAAATCATATTTTTATTTAATCACATATATTTATTCTTATCCTCATCAGTCTTAGTAATTATTATTATTCCCCAAAATGAGTAAGTTGAGGCTTTGAGCATGTCTGATGTTATACAACTAACAAACAGCAGGTCAGGGTCTGTCTGACCCCAAGCCATCTTAATCATGGGGCCACGTTCATGGAAACTAAGCCTTGGTCTACAAACCTGTAAAATTCTACTCTAGTTCGTAGGAAAACAAGAACTTCAAAATGCTCATATGTGTTCTGATTATATGCCAATTAAATTTACTTTTTTTCTTAAAACTTTTCCCTTTATCTGTTGGGTGATCAATTTTTATCTCCCACGTCCCATATTGGTATATTATATACTGTGCCTTATACTTTTTTCAGAATAAATGAAGCTTAAATATCCAAATTTGGGTATGTTTTGCATATAATAATGTAAATTTAAGCATAAATTATAGAAAAATGCTTTAATCATATTTATGACAAAGCCGAACTTTTAATTAATTACATTTAAGTTTCCAGTAAACTTTATTACTTAAAAAGTCCATATAATTCTGGACTAATCATGCTAGCTGATTACCAAAATCCACAGTGCTATTAACATGCCTATGTTCATAATATTTCTTAAAAAGTTCATTAGCATGGACTATTACATAACATTCTTCTTGAAATTATCCATTATTGCTTCTTCCTTTAAGGAAACTGGATAAATTCATTGCAACAAAATATTTCTATATAATCTGAGTAACATTTGATACCAAACCATGTCAAATATGTATAAAAGCAAAAGTTTATGTGATTTTCCTAAAAAGTAGATATCTAAGTCTGTATGAATAAAATGAATGTAATGTTTCAAAGACTTACTCATTTACTTCAGGCATCAGAATTAATTACCACAGTCCGTTTTAATAAAGTAAGAGTTAACACCTTTCCTGATGTATAAAAGCAATTCAGTGTGAATAAAGTACCCAGTGTGTCCATAACATTGACACTTGAGCTAGATAGAGGTCACCGGCATAATTTTCAAATGATCATTTTTACTAGATAACTCAAGTACTGTTAATTATTATTATTATTATTTTTAGATGGAGTCTCACTCTAGCCCAGGCTGGAGTGTAGTGGCTCGATCTCAGCTCACTGCAACCTCCACCTCCCAGGACCCGGTTCAAGCAATTCTCCTACCTCAGTCTCCCAAGTAGCTGAGATTACAGGCATGAACCACCATGCCCAGATACTTTTTGTATATTTTAATAGAGATGGGGCTTTCACCATGTTGGCCAGTCTGGTCTTGAACTCCTGACCTCATGATCCACCCGCCTTGGCCTCCCAAAGTTCTGGGATTACAGGTGTGAGCCACCACACCCAGCCAACTGAAGTATTTTTAAAGAGAATATTCTAGTCTTTGAAGTGTGTCTGCCAAACCAGAAGCCCTGCCCCTTTAATCTGCATTTAATTTTATTTTCTTAGTGGTCCCTTGGTCTGCTCTTTCTCATAATTAAATAATTTTATTAGTTGTAATGCATCATGAATCTGAGCATAAATCTGGATATAAAAGTATCACTAAGAGATATTTCAACTTAATTCTTTTCCAGGTTGACCCAACATAATTTTAGCAGTTGGGTTTCTCTGTTTTCAAAACACATCACAAATACATTTTTACTGCTTCTGGAATTGCATATTTAAGTTGTCTTAATTTTCTGTTCTTACTTTACTAAACACACCATTGGATAAAAAATCATGGCAATTTTTCTTTAGCATCCTCGTGATCACCCCATGTTCCATTACAGTGGACCTCTCTATTGCTGCCCAATGAGTCTAACTTATCACACTCTCCATTTGGTTTTGACTTTGGAAATTTCTGCACAGTGAAAGTTCTTGTATTTGGGTTTGCTATTTGAAATCACCAGATATTCACCTAAAATAATAAAAGTCAAAATATGTTTTATGAGTATTCATCAGAATGATGGAATATACTGGATAATTTGGACTAATCTTATGGAGTAAATTCATCTTTGGCATAATGATCTCAAGATTTTCCTTTAAATTTAGAGCTATCTGAAAAAGAAACCACCTTATAACAAAACAATTTGAGAGTAATCAAAATTAATATTAATTGGCTCAAACTTATTAAACTGAACATTTTGCTAATAAGTAAATTATACCTCAATGTTAAATCCATCCGTCCATCCATCCACCCATCCAACCACCCACCCACCCATCCATCCACCCATCCACCCACCCATCCACCCACTGATCCATCTACCCACCCATCCATCCATCTATCCATCCACCCATCCGTCTACCCACCCATCCATCCACCCATCCATCCATCTATCCATCCACCCATCCACCCACCCACCCACCCATCTATCCACCCATCCATCCACCCATCCACCCATCCATCCATCCAGCCACCTACCCATCCATCCATCCACCCACCCATCCATCCACCCATCCATCCAACCACCCAACCAACCAACCATCCACCCAACCAACCACCCATCCAACCACCCATCCAACCAACCACCACCCCAACCCGCCCTCCACCCACCCAACCAACCACCCCACCCCCCAACC